>JAABKK020057260.1:0-10853 GCA_011634745.2 Catotricha subobsoleta
TAAGATAAGATATTTATCATTGGTGTGTTAATTAAAATGTGCTTTATTGTAAATATTTAAATAAATACTCAAAAATAATTTTTTTTTATAAATTTTGAAACATTTCTGAATGGTATATAAATTTCATGAAATTTTACATCTCTAAGCTAAAGCATTAGTTGACTAAATAATAAACTATGCATTTTTATATGAATTCCCTGAAAATAATTTCAATTTTTATGTAAATTTGAATTTAGATTTTTTTTTGCTTGATTATCGCCAAATGATTTGTTTGTTTATTTTTTTGTCTAACATTTATTCAAAAATGATCATCACATTCATTTCGTTCAATCAAGTTTAAGTAAAATATGTTTAGCTATATCTACTTAAAATAAAAACAATACTAAAATAGAAAGAGTAGAATAAGGTTCATAAATTAATAAATTGTTGCGATGACCTTCGTTGCAATATGAGCGATCCTATAGCTCAGGGTTATGACATGATTCGCATTTTTGGAAAGACTGGAAATGATGGAAATTCTAGAAGTAATGGAAATGCTAGTATTTAACTGTTATAATAGCTGAATAATTTTAATTTTTATACTTCTTATTTCAGCTGCAACCCGAAAATGTATAATATACAAAAGCTAACTGGTACGAAGACCGCTGCTATAATATTAGCAGAAATGCTGGTATGAAATTGTCAAAGCTTAATACGTCCCAATTGGTACACATTTCATATGTTTTTTTCACGCTTGCTCTCATGAGTTGCCTATTTGATAGAAGAATTACATGTTTGTAATAAAAATCGACTTTGCAATGGAGTTCATAAAACACAATGAAATTGTTGCAACAAAGTAAATCCAGCCTCTTAGACCTCTGTTATCACAGTGAACCGTATCTAACTGGCGATTTTTTTTTTTGAAATCGATGGTAAGAAGTTATTGTAGCATATGAAGTTCTTTTTTAGATGAAACTGTAAAATGATTGCCAATTGGTAAATAGGCTTAAAAAGACTTCTTTGCTTTTCAGTATAATTTGCATATTTGTTCCTCTTTTTAAATAGTTCTGGTAATAATGCACAAGAAAATTGTTTAAAAAGACTAATGAGACTATACTTCGGACGAGCAATATATATAATAATAATAATAATAAATAATAAATAATGAATGGATTTAAATCTATAATTAAAGTTAAATCGTATTGAATAATATTGTGAATTTCTGAAGCTATTTTCTAGATTAATTGAAGAGAATTAAAATTCTAAAATTTATTTAAAAAAATAAAATGAGATGAGAACATAAAGAATTTGGTAAACAATAAAATGTTTCTTATTGTTAAAAATAAATGTTGCACTTTATTTTAATAGCATTTCCTTTTTCCCATTTATTTATGTTTTTAAATTCTCTCTTTATTAACCCAGTGCAAATGAATAGTTAAAAATAAGCAGTAAAGTATCTTGCATAAAAATACATGCATTTTAAAAATAGATCAGTTTGAATTTTTTAGTAAAAAAAAGAAAACAGTAAACAGAGAAACGTTAAAGATAAAAACATAATATATTACATTACCTCAGTGATGTGTACGTAACGCCAACGATACCATATATAACTTTTGCTTATGTGAATGCGGTTATTTATACTCTGAAAATTTATACTTAATTCTATATAACCCAACTAGAATACGAGACCAGAGTAGTAGTCTTACACTAAATAAACATAAATTATTTATACTTCGTTATTATGGAAATGTCTGAGCAATTTATACTCGCATAAGTACAAGTTCTTCCATAAGTTAAAAACCTTTTTGTCGATACCCTGGGCAGCCTACTTTCTTATACTTCTTATACATGTGCAAAATATACCGGGTAAACGCATTTCTCTCCTGCTCACCGGTAAATCTCTATCTCACTAGAAATAACAATATGATAGATTGTGTTTAGCGCAGTCTACTTCCCCTTTAATTCAAAATGTTCATGTGAACTTTCTCTATACAATCGCTGTATTTAATGTTCAATCGTATTTTATATATAAGTGATTTCGTTAAGAGGGGTTGCAGCGTATATAGTAGCGCCGACGCTCTCAAATTCGATATGTTTTTACTTTTCTTTGTTTTTTTTTTTTTCTTCTTTTAATACATATTATGCGCAACCAACAATAGACTGGGCATCTCTCAAATCAACGAACCTCGAACCTAACAGTTTAATGGAATTTTTTTTCGACAGTATTTCATATCTGTTCGCCACGTATAGCCAGCAATCCTTATGGGTTGCTCTAGAATGTGTAAACATTTGAAATATACATATTGCGGGCATATTTTATTAAAATAATTGTGTGAAATATAAATAAATACACTTTTTAGATAATAAATTGATTTTAGAATTGTTCCTATTTTATTGTTTATAAGCAAATCTGTGTAGTTTCTAATTAGTCAAATTTATATATATAGAAAAAAATAAATAAATAAATGAAATTGGCATTGGCATTATAAAGTAATTTCCATTCATTTTGAATGATATGTATTGTAGCTAAAGATACCTTATCCTACTTATTAGGGCCAGGATTATTTGTACTTTAGCTATTGAATACTTTATCACAAAAAAAATAAATAAATAAATAAATAAATGATGAAAAAGATGAATACAATCAATGATGGTTATCATCATCATGTAGTGGATGACATACCAATTCACTGTGCTGCTTATATGTTGTAAGCTGTAAAGAAAATGTATGTTGTGTCAATATGTTTAACTAAACAAACCTTATATACAGTAAATGTGTTTTGTGATGTGAATGCTATTCCATTTGCTTCACAAATATTTACGATAAGCGATTAGTGTTTACACAGAAGTGAAATTCTTTTATAACTAAAGTGAAACATAAAAAAAATAAAAAAAATTTATGAAAAAAAAAAAAAACAAATTATTTATAAATAAAATATTTTTTGTGTAATTAGAATCAATAAAAGGATTACAATAGTGGATAAATAAATATTGGATTTAATTGGATAATTTTATTTTTAGAAGGTGAGTTTACGTTCAAAACACAGTACACCGTGAACAATATAAATATGTCTGTTTTTATATAATATCGCTTTTCATTATTATTTTTTAGTTTTTTTATTTATTAAAACTTTTCATTATTAATTCATATTGAGGTGAACGAATCATAATTAATATTGAACTTTTAAGGGTAAGTGGTTATAAATATTAATGTCCGTAATTTTGATTTCAATTTATGTGCTTTTTTGTAATTGAATGGAATCATTGATTTTTTTTTTTGGTTTATTTTAATGTATATTTAGCGGATAATGTTAGTAATTAATTAATTTTTAATAATGAAAATTTAAAATCATGTATATTTTTGTTACGCGTCAGTCGTATTTCAGATTTATGATAATAAATATTATGTATTTAATTGAATATCATATTCTCAATTGTTATAATTATTACTATCGGATTTCTAATTAAATTATAAAAACAACGAATAAATAAATAAATAAATATTTTAATGCGATGTTATATTATATTTAGATATACTTATTTTCACTATATATATAGAAATGTTATAAGGAGAAAACATTGTAATTTGTTAAGTGAGCCATATGAATTCTACGAAAGGTATAACATTGATTTATTGGAAAGATTTTCGAATAGCAAATAGTTGTGGGGTTCAAATACGACATGTGGTCTGCAAACACAAATATACACAATATATATATACAGATTTTTACAAATGTGAATTTCAAAAGTTGTTAAGCATTTATTCATCCTTTCTTAATGCGATACATTTGATAAAATGCGGTTACTGGCATTCATTTCTCTTCCTGAAGTTATATAAAATATACCGCATAAGATTGTGTATAAGGTGAAAATGGTTTATATTGTATAGTGATTCACTTGCTTTGATTCGATGTTTTCAGTTCTATAATTTTCAGAAAAGACGGAATCGGGTATAAATGGTTTCGAAGTTTTAGCTTAAAGTTTAATCGTATCATCATCACAATTATTTTAAGTTTAAGAAGATTTTACTTTGCAGTAGTTATGGATACAAAGTTAAATTTGTGGGAAATTTTGTTTCATAGTATAGCCATATGATATTGTACATTTTGCAAATGATATTATGTGGGTCAAGATAATTTTAATTATAGCTGTCTTTTTTTATACTCTAATCGAATTTTGAGATGTGTTGTCAATGTATTGCTTAATATGGTTTTATCCTGATGTTTATTGATCGATTTTTGTGATATGTTCGATAAAATTTTCTTTTGTTTTTTTTTTTTCGAATATGTCTCGGACACTACATAGTAACTACATATCATTCTGGCTCGCGTTCTGGTATGATATTGAGTATTGAAATTGTCTTTTATATATTTTTTTTTCTTTTTCGTAATATAACCAATTCAGACATCTGTTCTTCAGCTTTTATAACGTAAAAATTTATATTGCAATATATTTAAAATATTTATATATGCGAATACCTACCATACTTTTAAAAGAACATTTCATATTAAATTAAACTACTAGAATTATTAATAAATTTTTATATTATTTCGATATACTAGATACTCGATGAGATATGTCTTTGAATATGTTTGTGCTTTGTGGTATACTTTTTGAAATACTGCTGATGAATGCATATCACAAATATATATGTCACATAAGATTAATCTAAATGCATAACTCTTGAGCTATGTCTTTCATATATTATTGATATGTATTTTATGAAATTTCTAAAATTTGGTACGTAGCATGGACAATTGGACATATCATATATATAATATATATCACAAGTAATATGGATTTATTTTATAGGAATCTTATTAATATATTTGCATATTTTTATTTAAAATATTTAGTTTAAACTTTATCCTGTTGTTGAAAAAACAAAATTTAAGAAAGTGGTTAATGGATTAAATAGACCCATATAATTTTTTTCGAAGCGAATCCTCGGAGAGAAAAAGGGTTTATATACTCTACTTTCTAAACGACTCCTAGTAAAGCGAAATCGTCAGTATTGGAAAATTGGGTGGTAATATTGAAAAATATTTAAAATTAAAAGAAAAATTAGAAAATTTAATGATTGAAACTGTTAAAATGCATATAGTTGTATTGCAGTTCAACATTCCAGTAAAAAATATTCTGCTCAAAAATTAAATTCAGAGCTATTCGCAAGAATGAAACTAATATGGGATTGGTTGGGTCATTTTCCAACACTTTCTATGACTGGACCTCTTCAATGCCTACACAAAATGTTATTTTTTGCAAAACTGAATTTATACAATGAAAAAACAAGTTGTCAATGGATTGGTACACGATTTCATTTCTCGTAAACATGTATATTTTTACGTAAACAAAATTCTGCGTGTTTTGGTATATTCACCATCAATATCTGGCCAAATAAAAAAAAAAATTACGGGTTTTAAATATGCTGCATTCATATAGTTGATTGCTCGGGACAAATAATCTAAGTCGACGGCAAACTTAGATAACTAGATTGAAACACCATTTTCTATTGAAATATTGTCCCTTATTTTTTTCCCTTCATATTTCCAGATCAATGTGTTTGTATGAGTTCTTTCTGAATTTATTAATTAATTTATGGATTATGTGAGATTGTATGCAAATTAAAAAAATATAATGACAGAAAATAATGTGAAAACATTTTCCATAGAAAATTGGAAACTTCTGAATATAATAATATGCAAATATTTTATAGATTAATATTTTGTATTTTCTTTTCTGTTATCAAGTATATATGTTATAAGGTACTTAAAAATAAAATATTAAAAAAAAAAATGGTAATTTTATACAATTACTAATATAATTATTATTAAAAGTACGTTTTATTTATTGAGTTTTATATATTTATCGATATTCAGGGTAAATATATTAATAATAAAGTGTATTATGTATGTAACTACATTGTATATGGTCAGTCCCGGCGGGAGTTTTTTTTTTTTTTTTTTCAAAAACTAAATATTTAAACATTACAAAAATGTTTTTATTTGGAAAAAAATCAAAAATATTTCTTCTGTAATGAGGTATAATTATGGAAAAAATTCGACCAAAATATACCGCTTTTTTCTCTTGGCATACCATCACCTGGTATGGGTTTTTTTCTCTTTACAACGGTTAATTGCATTGATTCCATATTAATTAATTAATTGCTTAAATAAAAGTGTACCAAATTGATTTTAATAAAATTTATTTAAATTGAAAAGAACACTTTTATCATTGTTATTTAATTATAAAAGATAATAATAATATTTTAATTGTTAATAAAATGTAGTTAATTGTGTGGAGCCTAAGGCTTTAGTCACCTTGCTTTTCCGCCGACCCTGACTGTGGTAGGATGACGAGACGAGTGAATAAATATGACCAAGCTTTTTTTTATATTTTTTTCAACGTTTATTCTGAATACGTTGTGTCACGTTGTTAGGGTTGAAAATAAAAAAGGAAAAATAAAATATAAAGAAAAGTTTTAAAGTTTTTTTTATTTTTTTTTTTGTGAACAATAATAATTATGTTTTTTTTGTATCAAATTTGAATGTTAAATAAATTTTGTTAAAGAGAACTAATAAATAAATTTAATATATTTACTTGTTTCTGTGTAAGTGTCATTGGATTTAAACGGTTTATGCTTCGACAAATATATCGCTTGAGACTGATGTGTTCATCAGTCAAGTCTGAAATAAGTTTTTTTTTTATTACTTTTAATCCACCAAGTACTTATTTTAGATAACTAATTTCGGTAGTGCCTGTTATTAACTAAATTAGAGATTTTTATGGATAAATCACCAGGGAACTCAGAACCAAATCGTATGTACATTCGGCATATAATAATATGAACAGTGTTAAGATAAGCCAATTCACATTAGATAGTTTTTCCAAATAACAATGAGAACAATTCAAGGCTATAAACAAAAATTCCATCATACCTTGAATTAAATGATTTTATTTTATTCTAAATTCAATTTTTAAAATTTTCACCCAAAACTTTAGCCAACAATCATTGCACAACCCTGTAATTTTCTATTAAAAAATTATATATATATATTTTTCTTTAGAATCATCCTCACACATCCATTGTGCTGCAAAACAAATGATGTTATATGATTTTTCTTTGTTTAAATAAAAATAAAAAGAAAAGTAAAAAATATGTACAAAATAATAAAATAATAGATTTTTTTTTTATATTCACTCTGGATTTGCTATTATTAAAAATTGTATATTTGCGAACTTACAAAAGAATACAAATTTTGTTTACTGTCTGTTAAAATGCGTTTCATTAAATAAATAAATAAATGATAATTAAGTTCTTTTTTTTTTGTATTATCATTTGCATTAATTGATATTGGTTGAAATAAAATTACAGATACAATGTCAAACAAAATGACAAGTCATTTTTTTTTTAAATAGAACTTTTCGTATACAAAATAATAATAAGGCTTAATCATTTATAATTTGTCGCAGTGTATTTTGTGTACAGTAAGCAATTGAATCATTAACTATAAAGATTATAAATTTCAATTCGAATATGTCCAAGCGATATTCTAATGATGGTTTTTTATTGTTATTTTCAAGGATAATTAAATTAAACAAATAAATAGACCACCGCTTTTCTAATATTTTCGTAAAAAATCAGATCCGTAATTTTTAAACTCATGCGAATTTAATCTTAGAAGAAAAATTCGTATTATTTCATATGTGCGATGCTCGATGCAGAAGATAAATAAATCGTAATTTCAATTGTGTGTCTTCTTAAATCTTAAATCAGATCAGATCATCAGTTTTTTTTTTTTTCATATTACTTTAGAATGAATTGGAAATTACTGAAATGGTTTTTTGCATGGTTTTACTTACATACTTCCTGGATTCCGATATATTTCCTGAAATACGTCTATTTTTCTTTCACCAGAAAGGTGTGAATCTATGGTTCAATTTCTATCTCCAATGTTAAAAATAATCTATATGTGATTTATTATAAAATGATATTTTATCATTTTTAATTTGCACGCGTCATCATAAACCCATCATGATGGTATTAAACTAATTAAATTTAAATCGACGAAAGAGAAATTATACCGAATAACTAATTTTATGTGTGCGAAAGAAATATTTGAAAATATGTACACGTGCGCCAAAAACTTTATCAATTAACCAAAATAATAAGTATTTAAAATTAGAACTCGGAAGTAAATAAATTTCATATAATTAAATTCAGTTTAAATACTCGTGTGAATATTTAAGTACTAATTTTGCATTAGAATTTACTTTATATTTTATTCTTTGTATTAAATGGTTTTATGTTATCAAAATCGTATTTTAAATACTTATGACGCAGCAAAAACATTTTCATTTTATATTAAAAATTATATTCTATTTTAATGAAGACAGCGAGAAATATCATTCAACGTTCAATTTTGATTTTGCTTAATTTTTTTTTTTTTTGGTTCTTCGCTCTTTCTATGAGACATCTGTTACAAAATGTAAATGCAAAAAAATGCTCGCAGTTGTATGTTCAATGCTTTCCAATATGTATTCAATGTATGCAAATATCCAGAATTCATAATTTTTTTTTTTTCAAATATATTTTCAATAATATGTACGTAGAGAAAAGTTTATAGCAGACGTTGTGAATATGCGACCCAAATATATAATGGATAATCTTAATCAGTATCCTTTATATAAGAACAGGGGCTGAATTCCTGAATCACTCGTAAATATCCGCATGCGGAACTGTTCGTGTCGTTTCGTGCCGTAAGATTCAATACAATCAACTTATATTAAATTACATCGTGTCTTGTTCGTGCACTAGCATGCGACTAAATCGAATGAATACCATTCGTAACTCATCAAAATGTTTCCCTTGCTTTGACTCACTCTATGTAATTCGCACGATATTTATTCGATTTCGTAGTATGCTAGAGTACGAAGAAGACACGAATCAAATAATATTAGTTTCATTATTCATTGTACTGAATCGTTCGCACGAGAGAGTACGAACATTTCCGCATGCGGATATTTACGAGTGATTCAGGAATTGAACCCCAGTTGGTTTAAATCAATCAGAAAATCCAATAATTGATTTAATCAATAATTTATTCATTGAATAATTTTTTTTTTGGCTCTGATGAATCAATAATTTAAATAATTTTTATTTTATTTTTCTTATATTTCATAGATAATTTAAACTTTTATTAAAATTTAAAACATTAAAAAAATTTGGTATATTTTGTTTTTACCCCTGATACTATCTAGTCATCTAATCCGGATTATTTTTTAAACAGTATTTGTATTCAATAAAATTCAATCCGATTGAAAGAGTTTAGCTCTAAGATATTTCAAAATATTTCTGCAAACGAACAATTCTTTCAGGATGAGAAAGAAGTTTATAGAAAGAAAAACTTTTATTTTATTTTTTGTTTCATTCTCAATTCAGGTCAAATTTTATTATTTACACAAAAAAAAAAACAATACATTTACTCTGCAAATCACATAAATTATTAAACAAAATAAAATTGACACTAATTACTTGTATTGTGGAACAATTAATGTGCATTATATATTCAACCATATATTGTTTTAATTCAAAAAGTTTCTATTTGAAAAATTCTTATCAGAAAATGTAATCAATATGAATGCACCCTTTTTGTAAACAAAGTTGGCTTTAAATTCTTGCGTCAATTTATTCACGAATCGACATTCATTATATACATAAATTATTGTGAAGTATAAAATTCACACTTGAATGCAGTCATGCAAGCATTTCTATTGTGTTCGAAGGTTTTGTACGTGATGAATAGGCAAAGGTTGAAATCCGATATCCAGACAGAGTATACAGTTACACACATTACAGACATATATAGATTAGATATAGATAGACAGTTATAACACACATTATCTATTAATATTTCATAAATATATATTTTTCCTATTGAATAATTTTTTCAATGCGGGTAAATCGAAATATTTTCCATAATTTATTGTAGGTATATATTTTTGAAATGTCTAACTATAGCTAGTGAATTTTGCTGAAAATGATATAATTATAAGTATAATTTGGTATGTATCTCGCCAAATGTTTTATTAATCTTTTCTTATTTGATGTAATAAATATAGAATGTTAGACACATTCTTTCACTCATGTTGAAAATTAATTTAACATTTTGATGGATTGCATATTTTCTATGTTTTTCAGAAATACCTTAAAATAATATTTCGTATTCGAAATGTATATTTCTTTAGATGATTGCGTCAAAACAGTTTTTTTTTTACAATTTTCTTGTTATTTTCTATAAAGTTGAACTGATCACTTTTTATTATTTTCTCTAAATGCTCAAATAAAATGACGATGGTCAGGATCGTAATTTTCAAACACAATTACAATATTGTTGGTTGTTATGATGATTTACGATTGAATTTGTAAGTATGACATTATAGTAATCATAAATATTAACTGTATTAATTAAGTCTGGTTTTCTGTTCGCGTGAAATGATCAGTAGTTCATTTCTAAAGCATTTTTATGTATCATTTCATTTTATTTAATGGTTTTTTCTTTCACGTTTTCTTCCATTTCGGTTATTGTTTTCTATAATTTTTCAAAATATTTTTTATTAAGTCTTTCAGATAAAATGAATATCTCTGTTATCTTTGTATTGTATTATTACTATAAGTTACTGAACATTATTACTAAAATTAGCAAATGAATTTTTAAAATAAGCCACGAAATAATTAAATAATTATCAAAACGTTACCCAAGCAGAAATTTTTCAAAAATTGTGACTATTAATTATGTGGTTACTATTTTTAGGTAGCTATTACGTAGCCGCTACCTAAAATGATAACTTTTTAGTAATTCCTAGTAATATTT
>JAABKK020057271.1:0-10853 GCA_011634745.2 Catotricha subobsoleta
ATGGAAGGAGGGGTTTATAAGAAAACCTCCAGAACAAATGTTGTTCAGAATTGAATTTGGCCACTTTCCCGCACCGGACCGATTCTTATTCTCAAAAAAACGAACAATCGCACCACCCTATGCAATAAGTATGCAATGATGATGATAAAATTTAGTTTTAATTTATATCTCCTTATTTATAATACATAGTTTAGTTGTTAAAATAAACTTATGTACAATATAGCATATAGCTATATGCACATATTATAATAATATTATTTTATTACAGTAATTATCTATGATAATGATATGCGCTAAGTATAGGTACTTACAATTGTTATGATAGCAAAACGGTCTACATTGAAAATGTTAATGTTTTGGTTCGGATATAATTTTCCATATTATACGGCAATATGAATAAGTATATACACTGCATATGAATTAAGGAAGAAATGCAAAATTTGCATTTGAAAAGGTTCTTGTGTTTACAAGTAGGTACATTACTTATTTGTTTACCCGCGTTTAATGCTAAAAGTTAACTACTTATAGTTTAAACAGTGTCTTTCTTTGGGCTATATTTTACAAAACAAATATATGTAAATGATATATGTATCAGAAAATATATATTACACTATATGTGTCCATGTTCATTCGTCTTCACCGCTACCTCAAAATGAATTTCACTTACGAATGAATATGAAAATAAAATATTATTCATTCGGTTGACTTTTTTTTTTTGTCATTGCGAATAATCAGAATACAGATAAAATAATACTACATAATAATGTGCTTATAAGTATATGCACTTTGTAATGTCTGTTGTAGTCTAGTGCAGGTACAACAAATATCTACTTTTAAATTTTCTACGTTGTTTAACGCTAAATGTTTTGGCGTTACATTATTCTTTTTCTATTTAAAATATAAGTAAATATAATACAGACCATTTCTATACATTGTTCAGTCACCATCACCATCATCGTCATCATCATCATCATCGTTATTATCATTATGATCATTATCATGTTCAATGTTTATATAAATATATACACAAATACAATATAAAATAGAAGTTGACATGTAATATATTATTTCGAATTAAAATTTATGTAAACGATAGCGCATCAGGGATTGTTTTAAAATTCACAAATTTGTATATTTTTTGATTGTTGGACATTTATAATGACATTTATTATAGATATATTTGAGTGACTGACATTAATTAGTTTTTCTTTGGGTCATGTTGTAGTTTTTTTTTCCACTTTTTTTCACAATAAAAACGTCTGGGAACATTTGTTGTATTTTATTGAATACGAAAGTTAGAAATTGATTAATAGTGCTTTTGTTTAATTGTTTTTTTTTTTTCGATCAACCATTGAGTTCAAATAAATGATGGACTTTTAGTAATATACAAAACCATGTGCATGTATAGTAAACATTTTAGGGCGATTTTTGAATGCGAATGCGATCAACCGAATAGTAAACTAAGTAGGTATTAAATATTCTGAAACTATATGCCATCATAATATTTTTTTTTTTTAATTAAAACAATATTTTAGAAATTTAAATTTAAATCCAAATTAAAATAAAACTAAAGTAAAACTAATTTAAAGAAAAACTGAAATAAAAAAAAAAGTAATATTGAAGTAAATTCAAGTTATGAAATATTAGAATCTTTTTGAAATTTAATAACAGTTCCTTAAAAGAGCCTTATTAGCTTATTGAAACAATTCAATATGCATATATGTAATCATATTGTATTTGCTGGAAAACAATTAAATAAATAAATAAATTATTGTTATATATCTTAGAAAACCACAACCATTCAAAAATCATGTAGCCTTTTGACTTTGAAACTATGTCATTATAATTTATTTATTGATTTTGTTATTATGGATCATGCAGTGTTGAACAAGAGAGTAGATCAATGCCGTATTGGTATGCTCGGCAATCCTCACAATATATTAAAGTTTAAATCGTAGATCTAATTCTCAAGGTAATCAAGAAAGATGGATTAAACCTAATTTTAAAGAATGAACGAGC
Source organism: Catotricha subobsoleta (assembly GCA_011634745.2). Taxonomy (NCBI): domain Eukaryota; kingdom Metazoa; phylum Arthropoda; class Insecta; order Diptera; family Cecidomyiidae; genus Catotricha; species Catotricha subobsoleta. The sequence continues at coordinate 2,020 of JAABKK020057271.1, forward strand.
CGGCACACATCTTAGTGCTTCAATTCTCGAGCAGCAACATTTATGCAACTTATGGAAATTCTTTCATTTTAACTCGCTTTAGCGAAAGCATGCGGTTTGTTTTCTTGGAATATAATCTTAGCAAAAGATTATGCCTAACAATTTAGGGCTGCAAATTTTAGAAATTCAGATAGAAAAGATGTTTTGTTAACTTCTCAATTATACCAATTTCATACTTTTGCAATCGACAGTGTAAAATAAGTACTGGTTTGCCATTCAATATGTATATTCGTAATAAATACAATGATAAACTTTTAATTTTTAGAAGAAAATTAGCATAATAATTTTTTTTTGCATTATGTATATTTTATTCATGTTTTCTTTCATCCAAAAATAGGTGCAATATTTACGGAAGACCAAAGAGACAGTAGCACAGAATTGGCATTTAAATATGCTGTTTACCGCATCAACAAAGATAAAAATATTTTACCAAAAACTACATTAGTTTATGATATACAGTATGTACCAAAAGATGATTCCTTTCGAACATCGAAAAAAGGTTCGTTATTAAATGAAAAAATCGCACTATTATTTAAATATTAAAAATAATATTTTCTATATAGCATGTCATCAAATGGAGTTTGGCGTTCAAGCAATATTTGGTCCATCAGATCCATTATTAGGTTCACATATCCAATCAATATGTGAAGCATTAGATTTACCACATGTTGAAACGCGCATCGACTTTGATTTAGAACCAAAAGAATTTTCAATCAATTTACATCCATCACAACAGCACATTAATAATGCTTATAAAGATTTCATGGTGTTTTTGAATTGGACAAAAGTTGCAATTATTTACGAAGAGGATAATGGTAAGTTCGTACATATTTTAATTTTTGTACACTTAAATTTTGTAACCAAATCCTATTATGTATTTTGAAATTCGTTTATATAGAAATATGGTTCTAATAAAGAAAAACAAAAAATTATACCATACAATTTCTGTTACACGACAATGCCTTTTATTCGCGATATAACAATTTTATTTGAGCCGATAAATTGCATATATCAGTACATTATGTCTTAACTGCAAAATTCCGTGAACAGTAAGCCATAAACTTGTACCCGAACAACATCTAAAATCACACAGAGCACATTATATAAAATGCTAATTTTATCATTCAACAATTTTTCAAGCAAATGACACATCTACGACGGTGTTATTTGATACTTACTTTTGTGTGCCTGGTGTTATAATCGTGCTGTATATTTTATGTGCATGTCACTTAACATTGGAATTTTCATTGTATAACAAGCGATATAAAAATTTTACCCAAAAACCAACAACAACAAAAAAATAATAATAAATATAGAAAAAAAAAAAAATACAACAAATATTTGTTTGTTTGTCTGTTTGTTGGTAGGACCTTTTTTCTCAGCTATATAATTTGGTTTTGCTTCGAAAAACACATTCTTTTTTTTTTTTTTTTGTGGCACAAAAAATAAACATGGAGAAAATAAATATAGATAAAGATATACATATAAAGCAAAATAATAAAAATAAAACCACAATTTAATTTGATCTGCACAAAAATATAAAGAGACATATACATAAACATACTCTACCTACTCATATGGTTTATAGTTTTATACATTTCTGTAAGTAAGTATGTATGTATATATGTTACACTTCATATGATACAATACATCACAAAATTTCAGAAAAAATATTATTTTGATGAATATTTTTTTTATTAATTGTGCTATTTTTCTTCATTTTTATGTTGTTTTTTTCTTTTTTTTTTCTTGAATTGAATAAACAAAATCAAACACTTAATTGTTTTTATCTGGTTCAATATTAAATAATTATTTCGAATTATAAATGAAGAGAAATTTGGAGAGAAAGGGGAAACAAAAATTATTCTGTTTATTTCATTAATTAAATTAGTGCGATTTTCTATAACGCGAGCTATAAGAAATTGGCACCAAAAATTTAGATGTTTGATGGTTTTTGATGTTATTTTAAAGATTTGATTATATTTAATGGTTATTTGATATTTTATGTTTGTTAATTAATATATATTGTTAACTATATATAACAGTATTTAATATAGTAAATCGATCGGTATTTACTAAAATAATTGGTACGGTTCTTGGCGATAATTAATATATTATTAATGGTTTGATGGTATTTAATTGGATGTATATTGATATTACTTTTTAGGGATGCAACGAGTCCGGGTTTTTTTTTTTCGATTTAAACGAATCGAATATCACTATTTGTGTTAGTTAACTATGGGTTTGACCAAGACGAATATTCAATAAAAACAAATATTCAGAGGCAAACTGATTTTAAAATAAATCCTTCGATTTTTCCGTATAATTTTAAATTTAAAAGCCTTAACAAAAGATATAAAACAAAAAGATAGTTTTTTTTTAGTTACTAGCATTAGCACCCCAACGACATCAATGTTCTCATTACTAATTAAAATGCCACCCGATTGTAACCTTAAAATTTTTCCAATATTTACTGAAAGCCAGAAAAATGTTAAAAAAAAAACAAAAGCCTCACCCGTATTTCACAAACAGTTTATATGGCCAGTTCGCCCCTGAAAATATTTATTCAAATCGAATATTTTTTCAAACAAATATTTATTCAAATCGAATACTTGTCAAATATTTGCTTATTTCGAATATTCGTTGCATTCCTATTCCTTTTGACGATAAGTTCCGCCCGGGAGTTTACAGTAAATTTGTTTCATTTTGCAATTAATACGACGTGAAATCTGTTATTTTGCACTACATTGCACTCTGCCTTTAAAATTGTCCTATATAGTGAACAATAAGCGGCTGCATTAAACAGATATCACCTCATTCAACTCCATCACTATATAATCCAATAGTTTATTCAAATAAAACAATAATAATTTCGTACAATTATACATTTGAAAGCCAAGCATCTTAACATTTAGTTATTACCGTCGCTTTGAAAACGAAACGATTAAACACAATTATATTTGATTTTGTGGCATATAAATACATTTATATATTATAGTATATGCAATATACAGGGTTGGCGACCGATACTATCGACGATACTATCTGTGAAAAGTGTCGACGATAGTATAGACGATACAAGTATCGGTATCGGTATTTTTTTGACAATACTTTTTTTTCGATACATTTCTCGATGCTTCATCGAAGGCAATATATTACATACAAATGATCATAACTTCTGAAATAGATCATCTAAGAAACTCATTTTGGTACTGTTGGAAAGCTTATTAAATTCTCTAACTTTTTATGGAACTGAAGCAAACAATTAATTTTTAATAATTTCAAAAATTTCACATGAATTTAAAAATATGTTTCTAATAACAATGTCAGTTGCTGAAATTTTTTTTATGTGTCTCACAAAATATAATAGGTTAAACAAAATACTTAAATGAATAAATTGAATTGAATTGAATTAATGATGTTGTCTGAAATTATAGCTCACTTATTCGACATTTTAAGCCAATTTTCAAAAATCATAGCTGAACATTCTAGAAATGTATCGAGAATTGTATCGAGAATTGTATCGAGAATTGTATCGATAAAAGTATCGAAAAAAGTATCGAAAAAAGTATCGAGAAAAGTATCGAAAAAAAAGTACCGATACCGATACTTTACGCAAAAAGTATCGGTATCGTCAATAGTAACGATGACGATAGTATCGAAAGCAAAAGAATCGTCGATAGTCGCAACCCTGTATGCATAAGTATTTATTTGTTTTATATTATTTGCACCGAGACATTCAAATTTGCTAACTTGTGTTAAAATATGTTCTCCATTCTATCAATAAATTTTGCTAATCAACTCAACGCACTAGAAAAATTAAGCAAAAAAAAAAAAAACCATGATTTGCTAAATTTATCATCGCTTATAGTCCTAGTCGCTGAAAAAAAGTAAAAAAAAAAAAGTAAAAAGAATACAAAGACATGTGAATCTGAATAAATATACTTCATATTAATATTAAATTTTTGTAAACTGTTTTTCTTTTCTTTGTACTAAACTCAAAGAATAATGAAAAACTCAATTTTATAGTAGGTACTTGGTATTTATAGTACAATAGATGTTCATAAATAAAATATCAAAGTCAAGTCATCTCCCCCCTACCATCCATCCTTTTAACTTGTTTAATGTATATATAACAAAGAACCAGCGATGGCAGAGTACTTTGAATAGGTATTTATTTAAAATACAAATTTAAATTAATTATTTAAAATTGTTTATGGGTGAAAGAAAAACTAAAATTACAAATGGGAAGCATAAAATAAAATAAATAAAATTAGTATCATTCCGTTCATTCGTTGACATTAATGCGGTTAATCAGTAAACCATAAAAGTTAATTAAAAACAAGATAAAAACAAAAAACAAAAAAGTATTTACTCAAAATTATTTAACATTTAATTCGCTTTGAAACCAATTAAGGATTATTTAGACAACAAGAATTCATGAAATCAACACCAACATCACCATCGTCACGTGCAGAAATGTATATAAGACAAGCAACCCCAGAAACATATCGAGAAGTACTTAAAGATATTCGTCAAAAAGAAATTTATAAATTAATTGTGGACACAAATTCACAATATATGGCAAAGTTTTTTCGTGCCGTAAGTAGTATTTTCTTTCAAAAGACCGAAAAATTAAAATAACTATAAAAAACAAATCCACTCATAATAAAATCAAACAACTTCTTATTTTAGATATTACAACTACAAATGAACGATTATAGATATCATTACATGTTTACGACATTTGTAAGCTTTGTTTTTTTCTTCTTATCAATCTCTAGTTATTTGATATTTATAATGAACTCTCTTTTTCTCTTATTTTTAATTTTTTAATTTTTTTTTTTTGTTTTTGTTAATGAAATTTCGGTTGCCAAAGGACATTGAAACATTCGATTTAGAAGATTTTAAATATAACAGTGTCAATATAACTGCATTTCGTTTAGTTGATGTTGATAGTAAACGTGTAATGGAGGTATTAGAACAAATGAAAAAGGTACAACAACACAGTGGACGAGAATTATTGAATGGAAGTTCTATAATGCAAGTAAGTTTAATTACACTAGATATCGTTCTGATTGCCTAAATAAATTGAAATTCCACAGTTTCAATAAATCTCATTTTCTAGTGATTTATATAAACAAATACCCATAAAATACACTAAATAACCACATAGCTTACGAATAAATATTGCGGATCAAGATTATATTCTTTCATTCTTTTTAATAATCATATTTAATAATTAATTGTCACCACTAATGATGACGGTGAATTTAGAACGTAATCGCATGTAATCCTATTTACCAACAACAACAATATAACAAAAACAAACACCAATTTATGAACTCATCTTAGATATACATATATTTATATATTTTTCTTTCTTTCTCTTAAAGACTGAACCAGCATTAATGTTTGATTCAGTTTATGTATTTGTGGCTGGATTAACAGCCTTAGATCGTGGCCATACATTGCGTCCAACTAATTTATCATGTGATTTAGAGCAACCATGGCATGATGGTTTGTCACTTTATAATTATATTAATTCGGTAAGTTATATTAAAGTGTTATTTATTTATTCTTTTTGTTTTTGTTTTATTTAAAAAACTGTGTAGATTCTATAGATTTATACGTACAGTGCAGTGCCAGTGCAGTGCAATGTCAATTAGTTATATTGTTAATATTCAAATATATACCATAATTATAGGCAAGCATACATGGTTTAACTGGACGCATTGAATTCAATAAAGGAAAACGAAGTAATTTTAAAATTGATATATTGAAATTAAAACGTGAAAAAATCGAAAAAGTTGGTTATTGGAGTCCACAAGATGGTATTAATGTTACAGATCCTACAGCATTTTATGAAACAAATGCCACAAATGTAACATTAATTGTTATGACACGAGAGGTAATAAGTCAGGATGTTGTGCCACTCTTGAACTATATAAAAAAAAAAAAAAAAAAAATTGGATTTGACGGCCATGGATATAAGTTATAGTAAAACATAAATCTGAAAAAATGTTCTTTCTGAAATGGTATAGAAGTCATCTAGAAATGGTCTTGCATTCCATTTACTTTTTTTTCACAGTATATTTTAGTGCATATATAACCTTTATCACCGTAATAGCTTATGACATGCAATACAAAAATTCACTATTAAGAGTAATTTAATAACAACAAAAAAAAGGTTGGTATAAAATGTTAGAGCATTTTTTGAGGACTTTTAAACCACTTTAAACAAAAAAAACCTAATGGGGTTGAGACAAAAACAAAAATTGTGCTGTTTTTATATAATTTTTAGGTAGAGAGAATTCAAAAATATTAGACACGTATTTTTTTTATTTTACCTCAGTTTTGAGAAATTTCGAAAATTTTCGAAAAAAATCAAGTCCATAGTGAAAATAATTTTGCTATACCTTGTAATGGTATGAAATTTATACCATGACCTAAACAAGGTATAATATTTAATACCATAAATAGATATTTAATACCATATATAGGTATGAGAAGGTATAAATTCGTTTTTCATACCATAATTATACCGTAATATGGTATGGAAACTTTCATACCATAAAAAATGTGTTATGAATGTGGTATGAAAGTTTCGATACCATATTACGGTATAATTATGGTATGAAAAACGAATTTATACCTTCTCATACCTATATATTAGGGTGGCAATAAAAAATCGAAGTTAGAATTTTCTAGATTACTGTTGATAGAAAAATCAGAATTGGTCTGAAATGTTCGTATGTGAATTTTCAGCCCTGTAGGTGCTTTCATGGCCGTGCGCAAAATCGACAAAGTTTTGATTTTTTGATTTTGAGAAAAAACGACAGGGGAATCCTTACCAACAAAAAAAAAAATTTCTAATGATGCAAAAATGTCTGAAATATCTGCAATATCTGCAATAAAAAAAAAAAAAAAATTTGACAAAAAAAATTTTTTTTTTGTATGATTTTTTTTTTTTGTATGCACGGCCATGAAAGCGCCTACAGGGCTGAAAATTCACATACGAACATTTCAGGCCAATTCTGATTTTTCTATCAACAGTAATGTGGAAAATTCGAACTTCGATATTTTATTGCCACCCTACTATATATAGTGAAAGACGTACCAGCATTTATTGGCTTATATGCATAATGTTATATATGATAAGTATAAGGTAGGTACTAATATCTCTTATATATATGCAAATAAATATTGGTTGGGTACTTCTTTCACTAATTAGATAGTTTTTCTAAAGCCGTTCGTTTTTTTTTTTTTAGTCGTGATCATTTTTAATAGAACTAATTCAAGAAAAAAAAATTCTCCATAACAACAATTTAATTGACTCACAATTCGTGCAATTTTTATAGATGTTTTTTTTTTTTGTTAAAATTGAAAAAAAATAGATTTGTGTATAGTTTTTATTGTTTTGAATTGGAATTGGTTCTAAGTATAAATGTATAAAAATTCTAAAATCAAAGTAAATTCATTTGATGAAATGAAAAACTGAATCTCAAAAAACTGTACAAATAACAGATTATTGAAAATATAATGTGTACCAAACATTTGACAGACATTTTTTCTTAAATAAAACAATATGTACCTACGCAAATCTTCAATTAAATATGTTAAATAAATTAGTCAAATCAAAAATTAGTAACAACTAATAGCACCCATTGATTTGTACATGAAATCTCAATAGATGGTAGAAATTACACCCCATGCTATGCCATAATCGCATGTAATTCAAACAAACTACAATCATTAAGTATATTTATTGGAATTTTAGGTTTGTATAGGCACTTAATTTTACTGGAATAACATTCAATAAAAATAAACAATAAACACCCGCACAAACATGAAATAAAAATATATGGAATGGTCTTGCAAATATTATTAATTGAAGAAATCAAATTGTTATGCAAATCGTTGTTAAATTAAATTGTGATTTTGCGCTAATGCAGCAATTATAAGATGTTTTATTGAAAATTGACCATAATGTGAAAAGGTCAATGAATATTCGATTTATTTAAATTGACTACGCATTTTACCAGTGAAACATTTTTATTAGCATTTAAATTAAAAGGAATTGGTTTTACAATATAATTAACTAATATGTTTTATTTTATTGCATTGTTTTATGGTCTTGTTAGTAATAATAATAATAATATAAATAATAATATTAATAAGTTAAAAACATTTCCTTTCTATTTGAAGAAAAAGTTGTGGGTTATTGTTTATACAAGAAGAAAAAAAAAATGATAAAAATTATAACATAAAATATCGTTTGTTTTCCTACTGTTCTGTAGATATTTTTATATTTTACTAATCTGAACGCTGCAGAAAACTTTTCTTGTGGTATTTTATATACTTGAAATTGAATGTTTTACCAGATATATATTACTATCTACGAGTATATCGTAACATTGATATTATGGTTATTATTACACATAATAATACAATTTATATGAAAAGTGCACAATATATATTCGGCGCACTCTATAGAAATAGAACCAAAAAGGCGTCTAATACTATTGATTGAATTAAATGTTCGAGTTCAGTCACCCCAAATAAGAAATTAAAATGGATACAGCGAAAGCTTTAAGTATAGTTACATCTTACATAGTTATGCGATATTATGTTATGATACAAAATTCTTTTAGTGGTCTTTTATATATATTTCGCATCTAGCCGTTTGCCAATAAACTGTAAACCATAAAATTGTAAGCAATATATATATTAGGGTGGTTCGTTTCCCAAAAGGTTAAAATTTTCTAGCTCCAAAAGCATTTTTAGATGTGACT
>JAABKK020057282.1:0-18390 GCA_011634745.2 Catotricha subobsoleta
TTGGAAATATTTCCAATCTTATCACTAAATGAAATGGTACATTTTATTTGTCATATACCTCAATTAACGTCCCTACGTACACAGGTTTGAAAAAGTAAGCATGAAAAATGGATGAACATTGACATGTTTTTCTTTTTGATGATCTCTAGTAATCACTTTGACAATATGAAATCAAAAAAATTATTAACAAACAATGGATTTATTATTAATTTTTTATTTATTTATTTAATTTGTTCAACGTACGTTTCTTCCACCTACTGAATGCTGATACGACGGCCCAATACTATACAATACAATTGAATTGAACTCTATCTAAACTGTAGGGTTTTGCCTGAAAATATTCTTGATTACTATCAAATCAATGTATAAGCAATCTTACAAACTAGCCATACCATTTATCAGATAAATTATGAACTAATAACATTATGTTGTACTAAGATTGTAAATTGCTCCATTTGTACCGAATATCGTTTACCGATCACCTTTTTCTACAGCCAACCAATTAAAGCTTATTAACGTCCATCACTAAGGTCTTGTAATACACGCTATCTATTATTCAGAATTAGTTTTCATGTTGCAATTTTTTTTAACAACTCTAAACTTATGTTTGAAAGTGTTTGTATGTATGACTATGTATAAGTATGCTTCACGTAATAATTTTCGGTTGACTGGTCGTATTTAGGAGTCAAAACTATTTTTTATTTGCTTATTTTTTTTTTTTATATTTGCACATACTAAAGAATTAAAGATGTAATGGACTAATGGTACCGTACCCTAAGCCCCGTAGTCTTTTTTTTTTTTTTTTATATACAATCGCTTTTTTTTGTTGCCTGTTTTTGTTGAGTAAGGTTCATTTGAATTATAATTTGATGGAAATAAAATATATTGTTGGTTTTTTAATGTCGTCTTAATTTTATTTATATTTTATTTCTTCAAACAAGGCGCTGTTAATGAACGTGTTTATTTTTTTTGAATAATTTTATTTGGTCATATTTTTGCAGTTATAATTTTAGTAGATAATTAAATTTTTTAGCTGGGTGTGAATTTACGGGAAATTTCCATAATTGCATTTAAGACGTTTATAGATTTCTTATTAAGATAATCTCTAAAAATTATTGCACGAAACAAAATATTCTTTTTTGAATGAAGAAAAAAATATTTAGGTATAAACAAAACTCAAAACAACTGTCAAATCATCCTTTCATTGTTATTCTTCTTGTCAAAAATAAAATCTACAAAAAAATTAAACTGAAGAGGAAATGGCCATAAAACCAAAAAATAGTGGTTAAGCAGAAAAAAAAAATCGTTTTATAAGATCTTTAAATACCTTTTAACACCTTTTGGTGCGCTTAAATCGCAACTTAAAAACTATTTTAAGGAATTATTTCAAAATTATTCAAATCTATAGGGAATATTATAGTCATAAACATTTTTCTTATTTATTTATTCTATTTGATTATCATATAATATAGTTTGAGTTTCAAACATGAATGAATTCAATACAATTAAAATATTAATATAAAAAATAAAATTACTCGTAATGTAATCTAAATTAGGAAAGCAAATTCGTTCATATAGAGGTAATTAATCTAAGTAAGATAAAGTATATCACAGACGAATCCAAAATCATGAAATGCTGCATTTTTTGTAGCATTGAATGTGCACGAAGTTATCTGCATGCCGCGGTGTCTTCTTCACACCAACCCTCTTAGATTTAAATATTATCCTCTGTCGATTTTGACCAAAATTGTATCTTTTGAACAGAAAATAGTCCCTTACACACAATTTTTTGGACAAAAATAGTACCCTATCTTACTTTTTCAAATTTATCTTAAATGTATCACAAACAGTATCTTTAAATTATATCAGATAAACATCTTATGCATTTTAAAAATAATATATAATGCATCTAAGTTTGCTCTTGTGATACTTCACTCAGGTTCTTAAATATTATTATCTGAAAGATTTCATAGTGTGTGAAGGAAAGAAGCAAAGAAAGAAAGAATAATGAATGTCCTACCATGAAGGCAGTTTTATTATTGCATTAGACTGTAGAGCCAGCATTCAGTAGGTGGAAGGAAGTACGCTGAACATATTAAAAAAATCAATAAAACCATTTAACCTGATCGGTGTCACCTATCCTATCAAAAGCTAATCCCTGAATCGTATATATTGCATAAACTAAACTATACTCAACTAACTACTATATTATCCCATGCGTGTCTCCAAACAAACAAGCACATTGCAAAAAGAGAGATTTCCAGAAGAATTTCAACTTAATTTATTACATCCATACGAATTCATGCCCATCATTCCAATAAATTATGTTAAAAATATATCTGATGGGCCCTGTCAAACTTATTCCATACAATATTCATTTCAAAAGCAAGGCCACAGCAAAAGAAAAAAAAAGAATTTCTTTAACTGTCTAAAATAATTGAAATTGGTTTTCACATTTAAAAATGCTAATATACTTCTCAGGAAACTATAAAATTTAGTATAATTATATTTTCATTTTCATATTTACATTCCTGAATGACTTTTTTTCATCAATTTATTAATTCTAAAGAAATTCGTTTCCATACAAATTTATTTTAATCCTTTCGTGTAAATTGAACGTTTCGTTATACATAATTAAATTGTCGAAAAATTTCTTTGAAAATTTATTCAATAAAAGAATCGATTTAATTTAATAACCTTGCAGATGTACATATTACGAAAAATAAATGAAAAAAATGAAAAAAATTGAAAAAAAGAAATTATGTATTTTCATATTGTTAGTTTTATCAAAACATATATATTTTATATATATAGCATTCATTTTAGTATTCGCTGTCGCGTCCTATTCTTTAATTTATGTAGCCGCTGTATTAGAGGTTCAAGAGGATGCCAGTGCTCGTAAATCTTATTACTGCATGGCACCATTTTCTATATTCTGTACATTGCGCACGATTTTATAATTAATTATATTTAATTATACATCGTTTTTCACATGTATTGTATGTCTATAATAAATACTGCTGCACATACAAGATAGATATACATAAACACAATGCCAATATAAACATTAAAAGCATTACATTAAAAAAATAAAAAAAATAAAAAGAAGCAAACAATATTTTAGCATCGATCTAACATTATATGTAATATCATAAAATAGACTGAAAATAATTTGAAAAATTATAAATAATAATTATGGGCGATGGAAATGACGTTGATTGTTATTAATTTTTAGTCGTTTCATTAAGTAAAGGACTTGATGTCCAAAAATGGAAATGTTAAGCGGGACAGACATCTGTATGAAAAATTTTATCAGACAAAAATACATACCCTCTCACCGTTCAGTTAGTTTTCAGTTAGTTCAGTTTGATAAAAAATGTTGACTATTATTATATACTACATTATATGTACCTTGTGAGGAGATATATAAAGTATTTATCTTACAATGTATATTTTGCAAAAAAAGTATACTTTGGAAAATATACACTTGTTCCAATAACTTCCTCCAAAGGCACACTTTTTATATACCGGAATTAACCACTAGGGGAAGAAAATTTAAATGTAGATATACTTAATAATCAATGTTTGAAACAATAAACTTGAAATCTGTGCATGGGAACTCACTTATAAGTTAGTTTTGTAATTACAAAACTATTTTTTTTAAAAAAAAATCTTCTGTGATGTCTTAGATTGTATATGTTGTTTGTTAAGTTTTTATCATAAAACCGAAAGAATTCATAAGATCCAGGCGTCCCATTAAATTAGTCTTGTCTCATATATATTAAAATATTTTGCTACAATAATTAGATTGCTGATTGAATCATTTTGAACGTGCTGTAATTATGCAATTCAGTTTTTAGTACATTTTTCATCAGCATTCATTTGTTTTTTTTTTTTTTATATTTTGTTTTTAACTTTTGATGGCAACATTAACAGCCAACAAAACAAATATATCCACGGAAAAGAGGGCATATATGTAATATTTTAATTTTATTTATTTTTTTTGTCGTGTGACTTTGAGTCAAGTCTGTAAAATAATTTTTCTATTGATAGCGTGCGTAGGCGGCTTAATGTAGTCCTACTTAATAAAAAATGTATATTGTTTGATGTTTATTATAACGTATACTGACCCGACCTTGTCGGCTAATCATGTAAACACACAAAAAAAAACTCTTTCATTCATAAATGTCTTCTAAAAATAAAACAATAAAACAAAAATATAAATAAATTGAAAGTGAAAAGAAAAAAATTGTTAAATTTATTATAAATATTTCTTTTGACTCTTTTTTTTTCTTGTGAAACTTCTGTTAGAAGATTATTACTTTCATGATTATAAAAATTTTAATATTTTCGTGAATTACTTTTTTTTGCTGTTTTTGTGTATTTCTGTAATAATTAATTCATTTATTTAAAATTAGGATGTCTTAGAAGAATATGCTGAACGAGTTAAACGACGCGGTACTGTACTTAAAATTGATCCAGCTTGTTTGCGATGGACACCTTTTGTACCACCAGCACCATCGACAGGACCATCTTAGCGTCAGGCAAATTATTGTATGCCAGCAATGTTATCATCTTCTATTTGTTATAATAATGCTGGAACGACAACATTTCCATTAATAAGCGAAATACCATCAACAACATCATCCTATTCGATTTATCATCAATATTATTCATCAATAATATCGCAAAGCTGTGGTGTAAGTCCATCTGATGGTAGCCTATTTGGGTAATTATTTAATATTATGGTGTTTGTGAACAATTTCAATTATAAATTTAATGATACATGTTTCAAAGGAATTGAAACGTTCAGGCATTTTCTACTGCTCACCGGTTAACCGTGCGCTATTCATTTTTTTTTTCTTTTACGCAAATTATAAATTCGTGAAATTCAAGAGCGTTCTTTATTTCGTCGATCTTTTGACATTTTTTTTTATTGCATGAGCAAATAATTTCGTCAGTGATCGATTAATTTGTAAGATTTAGATTTCTGAAATTGCATATGCATGTATTTCAAATATTAATTGATTAATAATAGTAACATTAAAATTCAATTAGTTAATTTGTAGTGTTGTAATTCATGTTTGTTCTTTTTGGAATCTTTGATAAGAAATAGGAATTAAATAAGAAATAGGAATTAAATAAGAAATTAGATTTCAAAGAATATGAAATAAATAGCAGTTTTAGTGAATGTTGGTCGCACTACGTATGTCTGATGACGAGCAACGCTGGTTAATCATAAAACTACAAGTTAAACTGACTAACCGGTGAGTCCTAGATAAATGGCGTAGTTATATTAATGGCAATTAGCCACTCTCGTAAAATCATAAAACCATAAAACTGATGATGAAAATGATCTAAAACTTCGCTTTAGTAAATTAATTTCTTATATATAAAAATGAAAAAGCTTAACTACGTTTTTTGAATCATTTGATGTAATTTAGCACATTTGACGAAGAGGTCATTGTATTGTAGCCATTATATGAACGAAGGACAGCATTTCTATTATTTTTAAGATATTTTGTACAAAAATATCACCACCTCTCTACAATTAAGTAAAAAAAAAAAAAATCTAAAGATTCAATGTGAATTAAAATATTTATAAAATACTCTCGTTTCGTTAATTTGTGAATGTGAATGTGAATGGTTCATGTGTAAATAGAGAAATTATATGTTATTAATTTATTATTTAATATTTCTTGTTTTAAATTGTCATAGTTTTTAAGTGTCTAACGTCAGTTTTTACTTTTATTCATCAGGAAAAACTAAATAATAAAAACCTTTAATATTAAGTAAATATAGATTTAAAAATATATGTTAAGAATTATTTATATAACATTCTTCTTCTGAGAAGACAGCAATATTTTTTGTAACAAAACATTAAAAAAAAAAAAAACATTTATCGATAAAATAAAAAAAAATCATGTTATGTTAAATTAAATGGGCTATTGACCTTTTATGATAAAAAAAACTTTAAAAGCTGTATGAAAATACACGTGAATTTTGTGAATAACTAATATAAATATAATATATTTTTTCCGAAATCTGGATATATAGACAATTTGAAAAAGTCACAATTTATATTTATTATTTATATATAAAATCTCCTAACTAATTTTATTGTTTTTATGTTCGAGCGACAAATTTATTCTATTTTTTTTTTTAAATACGGATTTCATGCTTTAACCATTCAGTACCCAGCATTGTTTTATCTGTGTGTCCGTGATTACATTTAGGCGACGATTGGCATTAACGAGTGTAACCTATGAATCTCGTGTAATCTCAGGTTTTTTTTTTTATAAACTTCAACTCAGTTAAACTTGACTAAGTCACCAGTTTCATAAAATGAAACTAATGAAATTTATGACATTTTCAACTCTAGTGTCAACTTTAAAAAAAAAAAAAACGGTCTATAGAATTTTTATGACTTTAAAGTGTTTATCATAAAAGGCACTTACGTTTAATTTAACATTTTTACATTAAAATGGTCGTTATTTATTAAATATAAGAAATTAAGTATTAAATATTACTTCTTTGAAATTTAGAAGAACAAAAAATTAAAAAAAAAAACAGTTAATTCTTAAGATGTTATAAAATTTAAAGGTCTGCTCAAATTGTCATTTGAGAATTTATTGTAGCCCATATATAAGATAATATTCATTTAAAACAGGAATAGCTTTTTGATTTAAATACCTACAAAATCATCTTAGAACTATAGTTAAAATTACATAGTTACAAAACCTATATGAGTAGAAAATTAAATCAAGAAACTGAAATAGATATAGTAGCAGCAGTATATGCTCTCCCAACTCCCATTTTTGCCAATTTGCGATATTTTCTTTTCTTTTGTTTGTTTGTTTGTTTGTATTATATTTATTATTTTACTAATAGTCTTACGAAGATAATTTGATAACATAATAAATAATAAATTAACAAATATACAAATATTTATGTATAGAAATGCGCGATGAGACCAGAACAGACAAGATTTATATTTCGATTAATTATTAAAATAATGGAATGTAATTGAATTAAAACAGAAAATTTGAATAGAAAATAAAAGAAAGTAGAAAAATAAAAGTTCAATAGAAACGTTGTCACAATGCGGAATCGTCACCAGAATATGCAACTAATGCATTATAAAAGCAATTCATTTTTTGTCACATAATTGAATAGATTACATTTACATTAAAATAAATGCAATGTCCATTGCGGGTTCCATATTTAAAAAAGAAATGTGATCATATAAGTGAATCGTATAATCTAAATAAAGTAGCCTTCTTTTGTTCTGATTAATACTTTAAGGGAAAAAAAATACAAAGTAATTCATTTCATTTTCTTTGAAACTTTCTCAAAAATTTGTTAGGAACACGTTACCTAATGTAAAAAAAATCCGTGAGGGTCAATTCTCGAAAATGATCGTATAATCAGCTTATTTTAAATCCTATCGTATTATGCTTCGCTTAATTTGATATTCACTAAATCGAATAAAAATCAAGCGAGTAGCAAATAATAGTTATCGCATATAAACCAATCACTCGTTGCATTTCGCACGATTTTCATTCCAATATATATTCGTAAGTGTATCTCTAAAATGGCAAATTAATCTATTCGTATATGGAATATCATTCGTATAGTTCAGTATTTATACGAATAATATTCGAATGCAAGCATATGACATTAACAAATTATATTCTATGGAATATATTACAAATAAAATATTAGAAATCCAATTGAAAGTCAATTTTTTATACAACACTAATTTTAAAAAAATGTTTAGCTTCATAAGAAAATGCAAGAGTTCAAAAAAATCAAATAAAAATCAAATCATAGTTTATTTACATATTGTAAAAATTACCATTCTATTTAAAGAAACATAAATAAGTAATCGTACGATGATTTAGAAGAAATCGTTAAAAATAATTGAAAAATGAAAATCTATTCCCAAAATTAAATGAATATTAACAAATAATTATCAATTCCATCATATTTTTTATTGTAAATAAAAATAAAACAATTTATAAAATTTTAAATTATAATAAAAGAAAAAAAAAACAAGAATAGAATAGAATAGAAAATATTGTACTTAGTGTTAAGCATTCATATGTATTATAAATATAATAATATATAGCCGAGGTTAGTGAAATTCACTTTACTAATAGTACCTAATTCATGTAAATTAGATTTATTTTAAATATTATATTGTGCGCGTTAAAAAGTAGTGAATTCTTGTTAACAAAAAAAAATAAACCAATGTTTCATGAAAAGAATTATGCTACCAATCATTTTGTAAAGTGGCTTCATTCAAAAAGAAAACGAAAATAAAAATTAATTCTGTACAGTAAATAAATGAAATTTTCAATACAAATATTTTCTTATTCAAAACAATATTTACGAACGAAACACTCCAGTTTTCATGGTTTTGGCGATCATCCAGTATAACTTTGATCCACATAACTGATTTTTTTTTTAAATAGAATTCTAGAGAATCACCTCTCCTACGCTGATGGGACGTTCAATATTTTTTCCTTCATTCCGTCCTTTAATTAATTAATAATCTGAAATATTATAATATTATTATACGGTGAGAAACTATGAGTTCATATTTGGAAATTTAAAAAAATGTAAGAGATTTCCTATAGTATTGCTTTAGAGGTCTTGATGGTTTTGCTGAACATATTTTAACGTAAATTTCTACCCGACGGCCTCATTTTATTATATTATATCATATTATATTTCATCGAGGATCCATCGGCACAAAAGGTTTGATTCTGATTAAATTTGCTCAGGGTTCGATTCTAAACTAAGGCAGAAAATTGTTTTTTTAGGGCCCTGTAAATATGTTTTTGGGGTTCGGTTCGGATTTCTGGTTTTTATATTTTAAATATTGTTAATAAAAAATTAAACATTAAAAGAAACGATAGGTACTAATACAGAAATGATCGGCTGATTTTATTCCATCGATCTTATAAGAGCTTACCGTCAGCTTCTTCATGCGATGCTTTATATAATTAAAAAAAACCAAAAAAAAATTAAAAAATTAAAAAATATTTCTTCAACAAAATAAATAAAATAACACTATTTATGTGCCGATGCCGATGCCGACGCAAATAAGTACACTTTTTTTTCGAATCTTTCATGCGATTAATTAGAGAATATGATGAGCCGAACTAATAAAAAAAAGCCTTTATTCAGCAATAAATTTTATAAATTTCGCGTGATAATCGTTAATCATATAGAGTTAATAGCAATTTCAATAAATTTTATACTAAACTACCACATCTTTCGTTTGTCGGTTAAAAATATGTTTACTTATAAATCGCTGATTTTATGTTTTAACTTCATCATAATGACAATATTACTAAATATATCGTAATATTCGAAAAATATGATTTCCATTTGTGTTTGGATCTCTGCGCATAACACTATATAAATACAGAAATGTATTATAATTTTTTTTTTATGTCCATTATTTTATTCTTTACTGCTGCTGCTACATTTTGTTGGCATTTTCTATTACACTTTAGTGATTTTTTATTGGTTATCCACCTCTATAAGAGATTATTCATTTTCCTTTTATGACTTTGAAGCTTTGCTCATTTATTTTTAGCATTTAATCATAAATTTTTGTTTGAAATTAATATGAAAATGTTTTTGGTTTATAGTATGATTTCTCTATTGCTTCTGCACAGTAAATGAGAAAACTTTTGTGGAAACGTATCCAGCAAAAAATGTGCCTTCAAGATATTGCTGCTGAGATGTAAATATGCAGGAAATATTCTCAGAAACTCATTTGAGATATCTGATGGACGTGGAGCTACAGTCTCGAGTTGACATTGATGTCTTATATACATTGTAGATACGAGTACATAATTGTTATTCACTAATGTTTCTATTAATTTATTTGAGCTTACGCCGTAAACTTTTGAATGGGGACTGTTGCGAGAGTATCATGTTTTGAAAAAAAATTGCAGCTAATGATTTGTGCATAAAAAATAATAATAAAAATCATTAAATATTAAATGATCAATTATCGCTTTTTAAAGTTTATTCCAATTTTTCATAATTTTAAAAATAATCTTAACACTACGGATACACCAGAGTGAGATAATCCGGATTAACGAATGTGGTTTAAGCGAAATAAATCACAATTTTTTTTATTATTTTCAGGGAAGTAAGTGTTATTTACATTCGTTGATATCAAATAAATCTTATTTGCCCAAAAATAATAAAAAATTGGTCATTTATTTCTAATTCTATTTTCATTTTTCACACCTCTACTGAGATATATCTACGATATTTTCCAAATATGTATATAGTAGGGTCGATCGACTTTTTTTTCATGTATGTCTGTACCGTTACAAATAATTGTGTATATTTTTTATTATGCAGATAGCGTAGGACAATGGCCTTCAAATAATATATTGGGCATTCGTAGTTTACTGTTAGATTCGTAGTTATCCGATTTTGAAAAATCGTTTTCTTGGCGAAATTCAAAACAAGATCCACCCTAATATATAGTGTGACTAATTTTCATGTCTTTTATTGTCTTGAGTCATTGCCGAGAAATACTTTATTAATGTGATTCCCTTAGTCAGTTTTTAAAAGAGTTTGATTAATTCCCTCACCTTTGGAATAAAAGAAATTCATAGCAATTTTTTCCTGTCTCAGATTAAATATAACAGCATAACCATGGATGTGAACGAGGTGGGTAATAGGGTGGTGATTGTGTATAAACTTCCTTTAGTTTTTAAAAGCAAAAAAGAGTTAACTAACTTGATGGATTAAAAGTTAATCGAAAATAAACTAAACTTCTCTCAAAGGGAAACATTTACTTAGAAACATAGATCAATCAAACTACTTATATCTTGGGTGTATATTTTAAGACTGGAAATACAGAAACATACCGTACTTGAAATATCTTATAGATATATTTCTTCTTATTGTAATATTTCAGACATATATTTGAGAGGCATTGAAAGTACATTCAATATGATGAGAAACGCAAACTTTGACGTTTTCAAAACATTTTTACCATTTATAAACCATTTATCAGATCTACCTAACTTAATTGCTGAGTTATTTTTCAGTTTTCATCAAAAAGAAAACCAGTAAGATATAGGTATAGATATTTCACATCGTGTCCATTTAAATAGCATCCAAAAATTCTTCTTGAATCGAACATAAGGAAATTATAATTAAATACGTTTATTTGCTTTTGTACCAAACTTAATATGTATAACAAACAAGAAGAATAAAAAAAAAGCACCTAAAGCGCGCTCAAATGGTTTGAATTAAAAATGCAATAAAATGCATCAGTGCAATGCAATGCAACTGAATTATTAGCCCGAAAAGAATTTTAACAATGGTATTATACGTACCTACATTTTTACTAACATTGTACACGAAACCATCTATAACACTTTAACATTACCTATAAACTATATATAACACAAAGCACATAGGTAGCAATAATGCCCTCAATATAAGTTTATATATACATATAATAAAATAACATAAGACATGACAGACTATAGACAGACACTTTATAAAATCATTATAATTCCAGGCAATATGATCAACAATCAAAGAAATAAAAAAATAAGAAAAATTATATTTTATATAAATCAAAAAAAGATGGAAAAGAAAACATTTTATCGCGCACGCGACAATTGCTTATTTTTATTTATTTTTCATTGCAAGAAACGTTGCAATTTGTAGCAAAAAGATATTAATAAAAAATTATTTATATTTGATTGTTCTTGTACTAATAATAATTCATTTTATCTTGTGTTTTATTATTATTATTATTATTATTATTAATATATATTTTTTTTTTTTTGTTTTTGATTCTTGTTAAGATAAATAATTGTATAAAATAAGGTACTTTATACAATTATACGTACACTTATTATCTACCAGAAGAAGAAAAAAAGCGTACACAAAACAAATATTTTATTTAATTAATTCGGTTTGCTTGGACTGCGTTTATATATGCAATTGTAGGCTGCTATAATATTAATTGTATTATTTACATTTAAGTTTATTTACATTTTGTTGTTTGATAGTGATTTATTGCTGTTTAATTATATGGTAGAATGAAAATGAAGAATTTTATTTTGTTTTTTTTTTTTTTTATTGTAGTCCGGGTCTTTAAGGTCATTTTGTTCCAAGATGTTCTATTGTTCAGAGCCAATAATTCTATCCGTGGCGGGACCATCCCCGTTCCCAAAAGTTTTCAAAAAAATCAACTTCTATTTGATTTTGAAGGCAATATTCAAGGACGTAACAATAAAAGTAAATATTTTCTGACCTCCACCAGCTATTATACTATCAATATGGAATATGGTGGTACGCTGTACGCAGAATTGAAATAATGTGCTTTAAATATATATGTTTTGTAAAAGTACTTTGTTAAGTACCAAGCACTGCTACTTTAAGTACTATAGTACTATAGTAGTAGTTAATATCAACAAGTACGTATAGTTTATCAAATACTTGAGATAAGTACACCAAAACCACTAAGAGCACCTTATGTACTTTCATAACTTTTACAACAGCTACCTATAAATCACAAAAATATATGTGATTAAAATACAATTCCATTTTGAGTTGACATTTTTAGACTTCACTGCAGCCAGGAAAATTGTTCTTTTTTTTTAAATTTAAGACCCCGAACTATTAACAGATAATATTATTTATATTCATCATTATTATTTTTTATTTTTATTAATTATTTTGTGTCTGTCGATAAATATTAAAAAAAAAATATATATTTATTAAACAATTTTAATTGTAATTAAATAATTTATTTGACTGCATTACAATTATTATACAATATATCGAAATATTCTGAATTTGCTATTTATTTATTTATTTTTTCTTCTAATTGGAATTCGAATTTGACTAAATGTTGCGTGTGGATGAAATGTAGTAGCTAACGTTTGGAATGTTATAACATTTATAGATTATCATAGAAATAGTTTTGCATATTTGATTAACAATCTGTGATTGATTTGACTTTGGATATCAATTTTTGGATAATTTTAGATAACTTACTTAAAATAAACAAAAAGAAAATAACACAGTTTGTTTTAAAATGAAGCTTAAACGTCGTTAAACGAACTTTAACTTATTTACGTGTAGAATCGTCACTCTACATCACCATTGCATTCAATTAAAAACAAATAATCATTAAAATTAAAAAAACAAAATTTCTTTTGATCTAAAAACTAATTACAATTTCATCATGATAATTTCTTGTATTACAATGTTTCATTTTCATATATTATTTCTGTTTGCATTATGTGAAAATTTTCATAGTTTTATGTTTATTATATATATTGCATTTTGCATTTTCTTAATACGCAATTTTTGCATCGTGCACTTTATTTCTATTTTTCTCGCGTATTAAAATAATGAAGTCACAGCATACATTCTATGTATTTTTAAATATCAATTTAGTTTAACCGGAAATTCTTCGTTTTCTGTATTAAAATCCAAAGTATATACAATTACTTATACCCTACAGCAAAATCTTTATGTGTTGAAAGCGTTTTATTATGACTCATTTATTTACTTGTGCAACATAGCGATGTATATCCGATAATAAATTATATCATATGTAAAATCTTATGTAAATGTTGATAGTCTCATACATATATTTATATATATAGTATCGCGTATACTATTATACAATTTTAATATGTGTACCCAACATAAGTAAAGTAATATTGCAGAAGATGAAACGCAAATAGGTCAGTCAGTGTACTTGTTATACGATATCTCGTATTGAAACAGATTTTTTTTTGAGAGAATGTATAGAAGCTGATTGATCATTTCCTGTATCATTAACATCGGCAATTGTTCAATAGATTAAATATAGATAAAAGAAGTTTCTTCTCACATCGACATTTTCATAATTTTTATCATTTTTATCATTTTCATTTTTCACACATTTTGCATGTTTTACGTTGTTAATAAATGATCTGATATATTTTGTGTAAATCATTTTCCAAACAGATCGTTTTGTTTTTTTGTAAATAATCAATTTCAATAATTATTTAATTTAATATATCAAATATTATGTGATTCTCAAGTTTTTATAAATGATTTGATCTAAGATAAGATAAATTCTATTGCCTAATGATCTGAGAGAAAACAAAAAAGTGATCTGTACGCAGTATAGCACCACAAAATCTTTATACGCATACATATTACATATTATGTTTAATATAAAGAAATAAAATGAAATTAAACTACAGATTGAATATTAATCGTTTTTACAATCATTTTTATTATTATCTGTGTGAACTATAATTATTGACAGAAAATATAACATAAAAACTCCAAGTAACGTTATATGGCCGGCCAATCCGCAATTGTGGCTGCTATTTCTCAGCAGATGACTAAGTAATAATTATATTCTTATCGGCTAAAATATCTATAATCCATTTATAATTCAATTTATTATCGTCTATATGTAGTTCTTGAAAATCAGGAAAATAATTATTAATGTTTTCAAGATATTCAATATGAGTAAAATTATTTCCATTCAAATCTAAGCATTTCAGATTTTTGAATATCGACAATTGTTCGAAAACATCGGGATTTGATAAATTATTTTCGGCAATGTTAAGATACTTCAATTTATATTCAATTGCTGGTTGCTGATCGTTTCTTATAAAATTCGCTGGAAATTTAAAACTTGTATTTCTTAAATCAAAATGTTGAAGGGACGGCATATTTAAAATCGTCGACAAATTAAAATTATCCAATGGTTTGCTATTTATTGATAGAAATGTCAATTTATTCAAATTATAAAATGCTTCACCGATGTGTGTCAAGAAATTATAACTGAAATAAATTGTTTCCAACAGTGATGCCCCCCCGCAAAAATATTATCCGAAATTGTTTTCATTCTATTGTGCGTCAATGTAATATCGTCTAACAGCGGCAAATTAAATGCTTCATCTTCAATTATTTCAATTTCATTGCAACATAAATCTAGGGCCCGTAAATTTGTCGCTCCAGCAAATGTAGATTTTTTAATGATTTTTAATTTATTACTGTTCAGATTAATTCTATACAGTTTTGTTAAACCGTTAAAAGCGAAATCTTCAATGTCATTAATTTCATTCGATTCCAATTTAATAGTTAGTAGTTCAGTTGCTTCGGAAAATATTGAATTTGGAATGATACGAATTTTATTTGAATTTAAATTTAATGACAATAAGTTTTTCGCATTTTTAAAGTTTTCCATTGTTATGACGGTTAAAGTACCTTCTATGGATGTAAAAGATTCTAATTTTGGGGACATCACAAAGTATTCAAATGGAATTTGTGTCCAATTTGAGTATATTGTATAATAATTCACTTCGGTCGCATTCAAAATATTTAATGTTTCATCTACGTTTACAATTATTGGTTGTCCAGTTGTACAGTTAGTTCACTCTGTATCATTGTTCCATTTAATTGCTATTGCTTGGCTATATTTGGCACTCGAAAATACGTACAATAGCGTAAATAAACTGTGGATGGATTTAATTTTTCTGGTTTTCAGGAATGTTTATTATTTAAAAGTGAAAAGAAAAGAAAGTGCTTACAATTTACTGAACATTTTAATCAATGTCAAGTCAATGGGATGGTTAACGATGTAATATTGAATCAATTTTTATTATTTTTTCATCTGAATTATAGCAAACAATATTATGAACTAAAGTTTAATAGAGGATTCATAACTGAAAGTTATAGACGCATTATTATCACTCGACCTTTTGATTTCATTAGATAAATGGTTACGGCGGAATTGTAATTTAATAATTTATTATAATAACAATAAATATATTTCATTTTAAAATTATGAAATTCCGAAAAAAAAAAAAATATGAAGAATCAACATATATTAAAATGCATACATGCATACGCGAGGTAATAATAATTTAATTTAATACATATTTCTTATCTTACTGATTAGATGTCAACTATTTTACTTTCCATATTTTTCTTATTTTGTTTTTATATTGTAATCGGATATTATATACAAAACACATAATTTTTGTAATTTAAAGCAATAATACCTACTTAAAATAAAGTGGATTATTATGTAGCTTCTAAAATAATAAAGAAAACAGCAAATTTTAAGTTAATTTAGTTAAAAAATCATCTGAGTCGGTAGAAAGCATTATAATTTTTTTTTTTAAAATGAATTTGAATTTGAATGCTTAAATTATTTAGTAGTCAGCCCTTGTATAATATCATGAAAACCAAAATAGAAAATATTGGTACGAACCGTGATAAAAGAAAATAAATCATTACGTTTTCGTAATAAAAATGAAAAGTTTTGATAAAATACAAAATGTAAATGGGAATTTCTTTACTTTATTTTTATTTTTTTTTTCAATATGTGAAATTTTATAAATTCCCTACGATTAATTAGCTATGGTACTAAGCACAGGTCAGTCGGATATCCGAAATATCGGAAATTTTGGTTCGGATATTGTCCGATCCGAAATTTTCTAAATGTTGATTTTAGATGAGAATGATTACATGAATGATAATAGACAGACTTCATGAAAACTTACATAAAAAAAGAAGAAATACTGTCACAATTTTAACTAAGTCTTTACTCTTTATATGGACAAATATACAAAATTTCAACATTTAGAACATTTCGGATCGGATGAAATCCGAACCGAAATTTTCGGTATTTCGGATATTCGACTGATGACCTCTGGTACTGACTTAAAAATGTCGAAGAATAAAATTGTATATAAATGAAATGGTCTAATACTGAAATATTGAAAAGATTATTTTTTTTTAAATGAAATATATTTTTGTAAGGATTTCAAACGCGAAAGATCGTTAACAAATATTTCACATTTTTTAAAGTTCAGCTATTCCACTTTTCTGGACCATATAATAATGCTCTTTTAAATAGTCTCATGCTGTATATTATATGACGTTCGCAATTTGTAGATATAGCTAATAATCAAATCAAATTAGCAACAAATGTTTTACTTAATTTCCAACATATTTCGTATGAATGCTGTAATTACAGAGAATCTTACTGATTCAAACATATAATCAACTGACTTATGAATTTTTTTTTTTTTTTTTTTTTTTTTTTTTTTATTAATAAACTGCAACAAAATACACGTCTGCAAAAGAATTTCTTACTACAAAATGAAAATGTGAATAATATTTATGTGTAAAATAGAAAGAAAGAAGAAAAAAAAACAAAAGAAAACAAGTAAGTATTAGTGCCCTTTAAATAACGATATACATATATATTTGTATATAGAAAATACCTATTTATGATCTGCTGCCGAGCAACAGTGCTAGTCAGTTATGTATGGCATTTCCGTGCCCGTCATTTTAGTGTCGATTTATTTTATTTTATATACAAAAAAAATAATGGAAAAAACACAACGCAAATAATGAATTTAATACTTACAGAAAAGACTGAAAAACATAAAATATAAAAATTGCAAGAAATATATAAAATATAAATATTGTTGTGTTGAATTCTCTTTAAACATATACATATACTTATTACTTACAAAATATACATCACATAAGGACATATTTTTATTTATTTATTAGAATAGACATTTTAAATAATATATGGGCTTATGCATTCGGTCGGTAGTAAAATATAAAGCTTTTAGAGAGCAAATGAATGATAAATATATAATAGAATCAATAAATTTTCTGGGAAATGTGCTACATATTATGCCACATGTAGCGCGGCGCGTTGATACAAAAAAAAAAAATTGGCAGCATTTTTATTTGTTTTGAGTGAAATTCACTTGCATCGACTTTGATAACATTTATACATTTTTACACAGCATTAGTTATCAGCCGAAATGTAATTGGTTGAGTTAAGCTAATAACATCATAAATTTATATTTGGTTAGATTTCACTGATGCTATACAATATATAGTTTATCCTTCGCGATCTGGTGTGCAGGGTGTCCCAGTATGAATATAGTCCAAATTTCTGATACATGTAACTAAGATCATTTAAAAAAGTTTATGTAAGGAGGTGGGATCCAAAATTGATCGTTAAACTCATTAAAATTAATTAACCTTTGAGCTTACAAAAAAAAAAAAAAAAAAAAACAAACTACAATAACTCGGTACGGTTAATTACGGACTCCCTCCCCCCTTTATACTTTTTTACTTATAATAACCGTAGTTACACGTCCACAAGAAGTTTAGACTCTTCATACTGGGACACCCTGTATAATAATCTAATAAGGTGTTATGTTAAAACAATTTTTTATTCAGGTAATAATTTTTGGTATTGACGTTTTTTTATTATATTACTTGGAAAGTTGAATAATGAATAATATACTTATAAACGATACACAAAAAAAAAACATGAAA
>JAABKK020057282.1:18490-59160 GCA_011634745.2 Catotricha subobsoleta
TTTTTTTATTATATTACTTGGAAAGTTGAATAATGAATAATATACTTATAAACGATACACAAAAAAAAAACATGAAATATATCTGAGTTTCAGATTACATTTTGCAGTAAATTCTATATAACATGATAAAACATCCATAAGACGAAATCCACAGGAACTACCAAATATTAAAAACATTTGACTCAAAATAACATGGAACACGTCTTTATTTATTAATATGTACCGCAAATAAAATTCAGAAATATTGAATTATAATTTTAATTAAGTTATTATAAAATATTTATGAAATTATTGTAAAATAGATTTCAAAATTTGTATTTTTTTTTTGTTTATTTCTGATTTAGTTTCTTTGGTCAGACGAGATTTGATGGTTTCTGGCTAGAGAGAAGATTGTCTATGTTTTCAAAAAAAATATTTAGGTCAATCTGTACTTTGGAGAAGATACTCAAAAAATGTAGATATCTAGTTTTTAAAGGATTCCGATTACAGCTAGGGGAAAAGTAATACTGGTTGCAAAATATTTTCAGTATCAGCGGCAACTTCAAATACTTTTTATGCCGATTCTAGAACCGCTGCCGTAAATTACCGCACGTTCGATTTTTTTTTCCCATTTTTTATACTTCAATTCTTCAGTAATGTAATAATTTAATCACCATGTAGAATGGTTTTCTCCATATTATCGATATCAAATATCCTTTTCTAATATAATGCAGGATACGTAAGTATGGAAAGAATATATAGCTCAGCTTGGAGAGTAATAGCAAAAAATTACCTATAATCTCTCCATATAAATGTTTGTGAAAATATTTGATAAAATGTTTGGTAAAATGTTAGGTTGCTTGGAATTTTTTTCCAATATGGAGATTTGATATAGACGTTCCGATTCGATGAATGGCAAAGAGCAAAAGCGAAAACACTTCACAGAAATAATCTTTGGATGTCCTGTTCTAAGGATTTTTCATAGATTACTCCTATCCAGTATTCCTATGGTAATTCCGGACAAATAATCAATATAGGATAAACGGTTTCAATACCATCTATCTATGGACTATAGAGTCAACCGATAGTCTTGCTTATTGGAATCATGACAACAATCAATGTTACAGTTTTATTGATTATGTAAAATAAATGAAAAAAAATAAACAATTCATAAAAAATCTTTCATCAAATCAAAAAACGTTATTATAAACTCAACGAAACCTATAAATTATCGTATTTTCTGATAAATGTAAATATTAAAACCCCTGGTCTCTAACAACATAACTACAGATAATATCGATAATTTATACCTTTATAATTATGAACAATAATAATACATATAGTTCCATATAACAGAAATTCCATTGTAATAAAAATATCTGCAGTTCATTAATTAAAAAAATAACAATTTCATGTTCTTTTGCTCATAACATCCAATAATACATTTTTACCACTAAAATTCACAAATTCTATAAAATAAATGTTACACGCAATCGATATGACATCAATATTTTAAAACACACACGCATTTCTTAGATACCTTTATTCTGTCTCATTCCGACTAAAAATATCATCGATAATAAATTCTTCGTAAAATACATTGCACATTAATTTATATATTTATTTTTTTGCTTGTGTGTGCATTATCAATATTGTAAAGTTGTCGTTTTTTTTTCATTTGTAAATCTCCTTATGATTTTATCATTTCTAAATTTATAAGGAAATCACGTAGGTAAACTTATTGTTATCGACACACAAACACACACACACCATAACTTACGTCATTTATTTGAATTCATTTGTACCAAAAATATAAATAAAATAAAATAAGCAACTATAAATAAAATATCAGTTTCATTGAATCGAAACTGATTAAAAATATACAATATTGAATAATAATAGTTTTAAAAATAGCTTTTCGAATAGCAAATAAAAAAAATAAAAAATATCAATATCTCTTAGAGAGAGATATAAAAGTAGTTGAATATAAATTGTTTGTGTAAGTAAGAATATGGATTATGGATGAATTGAATAATATCAACCAATCAACCGAATTTGAAATATGTTCAAATCAATTTTTATTTTTGAAATTTTTATCTTCTTTCTAAAAATAGCTGAAAGTCGAAACAGTAGAAATGTGTACACATAAAATATATGCGAAAACAAGAATAATAGATTAGCATAAATCATATTGTCGATGATTATAATATAGAAATTAATACTTACATTGTTTCATTCTGGTTTATACGTGTTGACTTTCAATAAAAAATTGAAATAGTTCAGTGGTGGACAAGGATAACTTGGTATATAACCAGTGATGAAAGAATAACAATAAATATGTAATGAAATTACTTGTGTATCGTTTCATTTTGACCGAAGCTCATGCACCCGAAACTGTATATGGTTAAGAAACAATTCGATTTATATCTTCGAAGAACCTAGCGCTGGAATACGAAGCAAAAATTAATTGAATTAATTTCCGCGGTACGATGCCCTTCAAAGATAAATCGATTTATTCTTAATTCAGATAGTTCCGGATGCAAGACTAGTCAAAATGAGATACATTACATGTAAGTGAAAGCAATTTATTTCGGTACTCGATTCGGATTACATTTTTTTTTTTTTAATTTTAATTATTAATTGATAACGAATCAATTTTGTTTTCAAAAGCCAATCCGTATTGTAACAAATTACAGATTTCAAAATGTCATCATTCGAAATGCATTGTGGACTAAGTTTTCAAAAATATTGCTCTGCGTATAATTCAGCAAATAACTATTATTGTTCTTTAATTTATTTAATTTAATATAATGAGGTGACTACTTACAAATCAAAGCAATTTTCAATTTAAAATGAGTAGCTATTTACTGTTAAAAATTGAAATATAATTCATAATAATGTAAGACGAAAAATAAACAAGTAAATGGGATTGAAATTGAGATAAAAAATTACAGATCTTAAACTGTAATCCACTCAATACACTGGAATGTATTATATATATATAAATATATATGTAATATGACTAGACTATATAGCTAGCTGAAAAAAAAGGCTTCATTCGCTTTGTCATCTAAACCAAGTTTAGCATAGACGAAACAATAACATTTATTAATCTGAGTAGCATTTGCATTGATATTGAAACATAAACTTCTCAAATTAAAACAGAACGTAAACACATTTTAGACAGTAAAAAATAAAATTGATTAGTCGTTTTTTTTTTCTTCCAACCGCTACGTCACTGGACCAACATCTCTCAATAACTTACAGACAGAAGGTTGACGTGAATATTTTTTTTTTTTTATTTTTTGCGTTCATTACTCCTTTCATTTATTTAATTTTGTTTTCATTTTGATTTGGATGACTTGATTCACATAATATTAACCGGTAACTATTATATATGTTTATTAGCTCCGTGGTACACTAAAAAGCTACACAATCTTTAAGTATATAGAATTTGTATATTTTTTTTCATTTTTTTTATAACTTTGTTTTTTTTTTTTTTTTAGCAAAATAAGCTAAACTATTTACAATACAGTCAACAAAAGGCAAATACAAAATAATAATAATAATAATACATAAATAAATAAATAAAGAAATAAAGAAACAACACGCAGACTTTTTTGTTTTTGTTTTTATTTTCTTCTTTATTCTTTAAGTTAACATTTCTGATGATTCATCATATCATCCAGTCATATTTAATTTATATTGATTGGATATATGTTGATATGTAGTAGTTTTGTTGTATTTATCATGTAATAATGCGCTTCATTATTCATTTCAAATAAATTTTTATGACTGAATTGAGTATCTCTTTGATTGCTTATAAGATAAGTAATTATGTTTATAGAAAGCATAATAATAATATTGAATATTGCTTTATTTGCATTTACTATTTTCGGTACAGGCTAGAGGGTGTTAATTATAGGATGGATCGATTTCTTTATTTTCATAATTTCTACCGTGGTATTTTTTTAGTTTCATTTTACCTTGACATTAACGTGCCGAAAGGATTTTGAAAATAAAGTGGATCCGTGATAACCGCTACGCGATCCGAAATTGTGAAAATGACAATATTTGAAGCATTATGTAATTTATAGTATTATTTAAAAAAAACGTATTTCTGTATTACATCAGTAAGATTTAGGGTATTAATTCTAAGGCTTTTGGAACAGCGCTAATGATAAAAAATTACATTGTTTCAAATACTACCATCTTTACAGATTTGCGGATGCCTAGTGCACATCGAAAATCCGCTTTATGTTCAAAGTCCTTTCTGCACGTTTATCGACCCACCCTAGTGTAAATGTGAAGTTGTTTATTCTTGGCTAATACGTAAATGATATATTATTAATATTAATTATTAATTTGTTGCTACTTTTAAATCCGGTTGGCGATTATTTAAATATCATTTATACGAATTTGGTATGATGTGATACCGTTAAAACAATTGAGTGGAAAAAAAATGAGTAGTCGATAAGATTTCTAAAAAAATTATATACTCGCGTAGAAATTTTAAATTTCAATTTTATTCAAAGATTATTCCATTGGATGGTAAGTGAATAGAATTACATTTGAAAATGTGTAATTGAAATCGTGATATCCCAGGAACAATAACTTTAAGATTTTCCAATGATTTTAAATTGTTTCTGTTGGATTTAGTTTGTATTTGATAATTCGATATTAGTATGGTATTCTTTTAAATTTGAATTTTTATTAAAAAATTAACAGAATGGTTGCATGACATTATATGGTATAGTTGGACGTGAATGTGATGCATGGCCGAAAAATTGATTTGTATAATAAGTAGCTTTTAGATTGTTTAGTACCGATCTACGCTCTCTCTCATACATCTTTTTAGCAAGATTTCATTCTAATTATCATGCTGTTGAGGGCACTGTTTCATTTTCGTATCCAAAGGTTTGAAATTTAGGGGCGAGACCGAAAATTAAAGTCATTTTCTTTCCACCATACATATAAGTACCACCCTAATGCCAATTCAGTTTACAAATTATTATTATGGAAGTTTTTAACAATTTCAAATCTTCGCCGGATATATTAAATATTATGTCCTCAGGTACGGAAGTTATGACTTTGGAAAAACCACTAAATACAAACTTGTGATGATGACCGTTTTACCATGTAATGGGTCTTAGACTATATACTTAACTTATTAAATCTGGGTGATTGATTCACATATCTTTTAAAATTATAATTCCAATTTGTGTGTTTAATAGGTCATAATGTTTTATGGCACGTTAATCAAATTAATATCATTTTTGAAAAGGTAATATGTTTACTCTTAATAAACGAAACTATAATTTTATACAATTAATTTCATAGTTATTGTTACACAGGTGAAAAAAGTGTCTTAATAAATTTTCAGTCATTAACATCAAATGATATAAATGCATGAGCATTAATGTTTGTATCATTACCACCGCATAATATAAATGTATGTATTTTAACAACTTTTATTTTTTATTACAAAGAAACCACAGAAAATTGAAGAGGACCTTTTTAAAATGAATTAAGTCGAATTATTTAATTTGTATATGTGGCAAAATCATACAATTATATTTGAGCAGAACTCCGAAACGAAATATATAAAAATCATTTTGCTACATGATTCCACATTATTCTTAAGGGCATGTCCAATAATAAGTTATATGTAAATGAAAGAAATATGCGCGGCTTTTTGAAATAATAAATGGTGATGAACGAACTTTTCTATATAATCAAATTATGTGGGCTATAGCCACTAAATTTTATTTTCGGAATATATGGTTTTAGTTTGGTTTGCATGTCCAATGTCAGGAACGGCCATACAAAATTGTTGTCCAGAAAATTTAAGAATATACGCTCATCGAATTACAGTCAATGCACAAAAATATGTATGAAAATTCACAGTATGTGAATGTTTAACCAGCCATAAGCAAAAATGTTTCGAATGGACCCTTAGGCTGTCTAATTAACACTTCATTTTTGAAGTCATTTAAAGAAAATATGAAAAAAAACCAAAAAAAAAAAAAAAAATAATACCAACATTAGGTGAAGGCTAATGACGATAAAATTATACGTGCTTACTATAATATTTACGCATTAAATAAGAAAGAGGCGGTTATTTGTGAAAATGATATACTTTAGGCCAAAACAAAGCAACAGAAAAATAATAATAATAAATAAATAGAATTGTTTATTTATAATTTTATTTAATTTAAATTGAAATAACTCTCGCAATGTAACTATTTGAAAAACAAATTGTATGTATTTATATTATTAAATAACATCAAATTCAGTCAATCGTACAATCGCAACAAATTTAATGGTAAATCATATGTATACGAAGTTGAGTGACTTAATGTTTATCATATTTTGGTTAAATTCAATTATGGATGGTTGAAATACCTTTTGGTTTTGTATTTAACTCTTATTCTCT
The DNA here is from genome assembly GCA_011634745.2 of Catotricha subobsoleta. NCBI lineage: Eukaryota > Metazoa > Arthropoda > Insecta > Diptera > Cecidomyiidae > Catotricha > Catotricha subobsoleta. The sequence continues at coordinate 24,906 of JAABKK020057282.1, forward strand.
GTCGAAGGGTCAAAATAATCCAACCTCATATTTTATCACGTTCATTGTATTTTTTGACTTTTATACTATTATATTATAAATTATATACCTACTACATATATCATCTTTATAATTTATATAATAAGATAGGACTATATATATCCATATCCGATGTTTTCACAAATACTTTTAAAATTTAAATGAATTTTTTTTTCAGCATAAACACAATTTTGTGGGAACATTGGAAGAATGTAGTTTCTATTTAGTATAGAGGATTAGCAGATTTTTGTTAGTTTCTATCTAATTTCATTGGCGATTTTAATGAACTTTGAACTCAGTTTGTTTATTATTAATTTACAAAGATTTTTTTTCTATTCGCACACAAAATGTATTGAATCAATTCAGCTATGTTAATTTTCTTATTTTCAAAATTACAAATGCGAATACTTTTTATTTTAGGAACGCGATGCTATATTTAGCAGTCATTGTGACCTATGAATATGTGATAAGCTTTATATTGATTATTTTTTTTTTGCTCGTATTCTGTTAAATAGCTCAACTAATAAAATATTGTCGTAGTTGTTTTTTAAGTGAGTGGCCAAAAAGTTTGATATAATTATGTATCTATTTTTCAGTTTTTTTTTTTTTTTTTTTTTAAGTACTTACCTCATTTTTGAAGGGCGCAATTTTTTTTTTTTTAATAGGGCGCTAATAATTTTTTTATAACATTTTTAAATTGAAATAATACCATGGGTAAATACTTACATTATGTAGAGATGAGCGATTTATTTAATAGAACTTTTTTTTAATTGATTCAGAAAAAAATTAAAACCTTTAATTTCAGCTAAGCGGCTACCACTATATGTTGTCTCAATGTACATAGAAAACACACTAGTAAACTACCTTTTCTTGTAGCGAGTGTAGTAACATGTTTATTAAATTTAGCCATCGTACAGGTCATTTAACAGCACAAAAACGTGAGAAGCTGTCATTCATTGCCAATTACTTTAGATGAAGGTACTCATGTCAAAAAGTATCTTATTAGGTTTAAACAGCATTATGGGTTAGGTCTGCGCAAGTAGTTTACATTTCACTAAATACCTTGGAATGGTTCTTGACTTTCGCCTCACCGGTTCAAAGGGCTCATGTAATTTAGGCAACAAGAATAAGAACTTTTTCATACAGAATCTTGTTAGGATTGTACAACATTCAGGTAGTACTCTTAAAATTATAAATAAATTATTACAAAAAAAAACTCATTTAGATTAAAAGAGCATACAAAAATATTTTATTAATTTGGAATTAAACTTCCAATAAAATTTTAAAAAATTTGAAAATATTATAAAATTTGAAAAGGAATTTCTATCAAATTATTTCTAAAATATACACAAAATAAATTGAAATTATGGTTGAAATAAAACAAAAAATTAACATATTATTCATCAGCTAACCAAATATCTGATGTACAATCACCACCGGGATAACGTATTTCGTGCGGCAAAGCCGGACCGTAAGGTTCATTTCCAAAATCAATGAAGAATTTTTCATTTAACTTGAGACCACCTTTTTCAGTATCAACATCAATTTGTACAATATGTCCACCTTTTTCCACCATTTTTGGATAAAACTGAATATTGCGAATCAGAAAATAGAAAAAAGTTAAATAAGTGATATGATGACTGAAATAATTTATTTCACAAAATATGTATAAGACTAAAATAAATTAACCGCATTACCTGTTTATCCCATGGTGAATATAAACTCGATGAAACATACAAACGCTTACCATCCAATGATAATTGTAACATTTGTGGTGCACCTTCCAGGCGGCGTCCACGAATTGCAACTGGTTCTGGTTGCTTATCCAATTCTTTATCTTCAATAACCTCTACACCAGAACCACGAACAGCCATTCCGCCCAAAAACAGTTGACCCGTTAAACGTGGATGAGCCGTATCACTAATATCATATTGTCTGACATCCCCATGCAACCAGTTATTCAAATATAACCATTTGTCATCCAATGATATTAAAATGTCTGCCATCATACCACCCAAGTCCGATTCAACGCCATCTTTGCGAATACGTTTATCAGGAATATCGACAACTTTCTCACAAACAAATTCTTCAACATTTTCATCAGGACGATAAAAACGATATAAATTTGAATACATTGCGCAACCAACAAAACCGATGCACTTCTTTGGATTATGTAAAAATCGAATTTCCAATGGTGTTACACCTTCTTCACCCAAATTAATCTTTTGAATTAATGTATGATCAGACCAACGGAAAAAATTTAAACTTCGTCCATATTCTTTTGGATTATTAATATCGGTTGATTGAAAACCGCGCTTAAATAATTTCGGTGCACCCCATTCAGATGAAACCATAACATTAAAGTACGGTTGATACCAAAAATCATAGCCACAATCGGGACGTTCTGTCCCACGTATCCAAGTTCCCACACAATTAAAATCCGCATCAAATTGAATAAAATCACCTTTAGCATTATCATTGCTATCACCCATTGTTGATATCATAATTGTGCCATCGGCCAAACAATGTGTTGTATGTGGTGCTGATACATCATTTTTCAATAGAATGGATCCATCAATTTCTTTCCAAATGCGTGGTTTTCTTGGATCTTCAGCAACATCAAAGACATAGACATTATTTGAATTGACTGATGGCAAAATCAATTTGTCACGTTTTGGAACGTTTACTGGTTTACCATCGCCGTCGTCTTTAACTTTATGACAACTTGAACAGGTATTCCAACCGCTATGATGTAATTCATTGCCAGTTTTGTTTGTAAATGTTCGATGAATTATAGACGAATAACTTGGACTCTCTGGATCTACATCAATTGTTGACAAATAGTCACCATGTGGTTCGGTTAAATTTGGCTGTACCGTAACAACGTAAAGAAGTTTCTCTCGTGGACCATTTTTCATAGCGTCTAATGGTGTTGCATATCCGGGCCCACCATGACAACCTAATGATAAAATCAAGGAGAAATGTATGAAAAATTTCTGTTGTCAAAAATGTAATAATATGTAATAAAAGAGAACTGGGGAACATTGAAATTCTAATATGTCTAATATTATTTATATCATATGACTTGCATAAATTGCAAATGATAATTAGACAAATAATTTGTGTTTAATTCTGACGCACTGAATAATTAATGTGAGTACAAAGGTATCAAGTAATTAAAATGAAACTAATGAAACATATTAAAGCTAATTTAAGAAATATTATTTAATAATATGCTAATATGACAAGATCACACAGCTGTAGACCTTATAAAAGAAAATGTAAGATACAAATTTATTAAAATTAAATTGTGCATTATTTCTACATTCTACATTATATGGAGCTTTTATAATAAAGCGCATATAGACTAGAATATTCATATGATATCGTTCTAGAGTCTTTTCAAAAACAATAAGGCAAAAAGAGAGAATAATAATCACACATTTTTATTCAATAATTTAATTGGTTGAGTTTCAGCGTGTATTGAAATAATAACACGACCACAGAATAATCACAGTAAGAAGAGAAAAAGGCATTAAATAAAAAAAAAAAATTGTTAGATTTTTAATGAAAAACCTGGATCACGAATATGACAATTCTTTAATTCCGGTTTTTCTTTTATATACTTGGAACAGTAAAAATAATAATATAGTGCAGTGGCGCCTCGATTTTACGAATTTATTGTGTCCAATTTTTCTAAATTCGATGTAATTCTCATATAAAAAGTTCGTTGTATAAAAATAACCCTTCTAAACTGTGTTCGTTTTTCATATCTTTGATAACTGATAAAGATTACGTAGCACAATATCGGTCATATATCTTAAAACTTCTTTATTTTAAATATAAACAAACTGATTTTGTTTTATTAGCGTATGATTTAGCGTTAATTACATAATTTTGATACAGAAGTATCTTTTCTGAAGAGGAGGCCATATGCCTCGAAAATTTGAAAATAAATATGTTTAGGAAATTATATAACAAAATAGTTTTAAGATTTATGACCGACATCCCAATATGCAGAAATAATATTTATTCGAATTTCGTACACCGTTAATGTTAAACACAAGAGTTATGATTTTATATTAAATTAGAATTAATTCTAATGCGTTACGTAATGCATTGCGAACAGCGCCTAAGTATATTTTTAAATGAAAAATATGCCACCTCATTTCCTTATTAGTTGCGGTTATTCTATCAAGCAACTGTGATTACGAAGCAATTGTATTAAATACAATACACTAATACATAAACATAAAGTTTACTATCTTAACATTTAGTTATTATTCATTTAAAAATAAACTTACATTGTTTTGATGCCATTTTATTCTTCCGAAACTTTATTTCTTCCACAATAAAATATTCACGATATAATTTCTATTTGAAAATATGAAATTAAAAATTGATATAAATTTATTATAAAAAATGAAATTAGAAATTATTTAAAACGTATAAGTAATTCGTTTGTTTGTGTTGATTTTATATTGTACGTACCACTTGCTGAGGCAACAGCTGACTGCGTATCGGTAATAAAAATAAATGAAAATATTTGGATGCTATATGTCGTTGTTTTAATATTTAGCTTAACAACAAAACATACTCTATTTATAACCGATTTATATTTTCTTTAAATATTTAATGCGAGGGTATTGTAGGTATGGTTTTAATGTCTGGCGCATTTGTATCGAAAGAAAATCCTTAGAATTTGAAAATATTTATGTGTGTAATTAAAGGGGTGACCGGTCACTTTGTCAGGAAATATTTTGCATACCAATTTTGCCGATATTCAATTTTACTGACATATCAATCTTGCCAGTACTATTTAACTCTTTTCGTAGTTTCAGAAATTGAATACTGTATTCTACAATTCCGCTTCATTCATCTTTACCGTTCTCATGATCAGCCCAGGAAACGTATACTGGATACATCGACCATGCTACGAATTCACTATTCATTTTCCCAGTTCTCAAGATCAGCCCAGGGGGCAAATTCTAACTAGTTCATTTGGCCAATAGTGAGTGAACATTTGACATAACGCGCAATTATCCCAAAAAATGCCGATTCTAACTACAGTGCGTGACAAAATCTTCGGTGATAAAGGCGAACTAAAATGGAATTTGGAATTCAGTGCGTCTGCCTTCCTTGCTTGTGAGCCCGACTCATTCGTAAGAAATGCTCATAAAGTTAGAATTTGGCTCCAGGAAACGTATACTGCATATGCATACATCGACTATGCTACGAATACACTATGTCGGCAAAATTAATTGTCGATAAATTTCTTTGTGGATAAAGTTGTTTGTCGGTAAAATTGGTTGTCGGCAAAATATCCGATTATATGATTGAACCTGAATTCACTATATCATTTAATTGAACACCTTAATCCAATTTTTGTTACATATCATTTAGTTTGACATAATTTAATAATTATATGTATTACTTTATTCCAATATATATGAAATCCAGTATTATTGAAACAAGGCCCTAATGTAACTAATCAGATGGTCTTTCATATTTTGTTTTTAACTTTTTGTAATTTTGTTTGATAACACAAATAAGTATTATCGTATTATTTAAATGCTATCGTTATTGAGTGTTTATTCTTGCTTTTTAATTCTGTATAATAAATGTTTAGTGCTATGTGCACGGCCGTTATTTTTTTTTTTTTTTGTTTAAATGATAATATGATTTGAACTTGAAACTGAATGGTGATCAAAATTTGATTGTTTTTTGAATTCTCTCTTTAACGTTACGACTTAAAACCGCTTGTATTTGATTAATGTTTGAGAGCTGAATGAACGATACACAATATCGAACGAAATTAAAAACGTTCATTTTTAAGAAAATTCCTAAGTATGTACAAAATGATTTATTAATTATTTTTACCAATGCTTAGAATAACTATGCAAATAATATTTACAATAGAAAAAATTTCAATATAATTTTTTACCAAAATATTTCTTAAAAATACATTTATATAAATTGAATATATTTAAATATCATCAGCTAACCAAATATCTGATGTACAATCACCACCGGGATAACGCATTTCGTGAGGCAAAGCTGGACCGTAAGGTTCATTTCCAAAATTAATTAAAAAATTTGGATTTAACTGGAGACCCCCTTTTTCAGTATCGACATCAACCTGAACAATCTGACCACCTCTTTCCAGCATGTTAGGATAAAACTGAAAATGTAAATAGGAAATAGTAAAAAAAAAAACGAAACGAAAATTCCAGTATTTTTTTAATACATAACAGAATGGACTTAAAATATTGTAATATTTCTATTAAATATATACCTGTTTATCCCATGATGTGAGCAAACTTGATGACACATACAAACGTTTTCCATCTAATGATAATTGTAACATTTGTGGTCCACCTTCCAACTGGCGTTCACGAACTATAACAGGTTCTGGTTGTGTAGTTAATTCCTTATCTACTATTACTTCTACACCAGAACCACGATAAATTTGTCCACCCAAAAACAATTGACCCGTTAATCGTGGATGAGCCGTATCACTAATATCATATTGTCTAATATCTCCATGAAACCAATTACTTAAATACAACCATTTGTCATCCAATGATATTAAAATATCGGTCATCATACCACCCAAGTCCGATTCAACGCCATCTTTGCGAATACGCTTTGCTGGTATATCAATAACTTTCTCGCAGACAAATTTTTCAGCATTTTTATTAGGACGATAAAATCGATACAAATTTGCATTTAGTGCACAACCAACGAAACCAATACATTTCTTTGGATCATGTAAAAATCGTACTTCCAATGGGGCTAATCCATCTGTGTCCAAATCAATCTTTTGAATAAATGTATGATCAGACCAACGATAAAAATTTAAACTTCGTCCATAATCTTTTGGATTATCAACATCGGTTGGTTGAAAGCCTCGCTTAAATAATTTCGGAGCACCCCATTCAGATGCAACCATAACATTGAAATATGGTTGATACCAATAATCATAACCCAAATCTGGATATCTTCCACCATGTGTCCAAGTTCCTAAGCAATTAAAATCCGCATCAAATTGTATAAATCCACCTTTAGCATTATCGTTGATATCACCCATTGTTGATATCAGTATTGAACCATCCGTTAAACAATGTGTTGTATGTGGTGCTGACACATCGTTTTTCAATAGAATTGATCCATGAATCTCTTTCCAAATACGTGGCTTCCTAAAATCATCACCAACATCAAAGACGTAAACATTATTTGAATTTACTGATGGCAAAATCAATTTATCACGTTTTGGAACATTTACTGGTTTACCATCGTCGTCGTCTTTAACTTTATGACAACTTGAACATGTATTCCAACCGCTATGATGTAATTCATTGCCAGTTTTATTAGTAAATGTTCGATGAATTATAGACGAATAACTTGGACTCTCTGGATCTACATCAATTGTTGACAAATAGTCACCGTGTGGTTCGGTTAAATTTGGCTGGACGGTGACAACATAAAGTATTTTTTCACGAGGCCCATATTTCATAGCGTCTAATGGTGTTGCATATCCGGGCCCACCATGACAACCTAATGATAAAATCAAGGAAAAGACTATGAAGAATATCTATTTTTATGGTGTACTGTCCACTAGACATTCTAGTGGTGGTAAAAGAAAAATAAGTATTGTGATCATCACTTCCACAAATTTCAAAAAGTATTTAAAACAGGAAGTTGAATCGGTTCTTTTGGTTTCCGCATACGGTTGTTCCTTTGTGCATAGATGTTTTCGAAAATTGAATTTTATACGTTTAGATGTGCTACTTACAACTACAGTGAACTCTCCATAGCTTATAATTGAACGCAACTTCTTGTAATTCATTTGAAAACAGCAGTCTACTAAGAAATGTTCTATTAGTGAACTACTTTTTATATGCGATGGACAGTCGATCTCTAAAAGAGAGTTTACTGTACTTGGTAAACAGTCACAATTTAATGTTCGTGGTGTTTTGATTAAGCTTCTGGAAGCAAAACAAAAAAAAACTTTTCTGTCTAAGCAACAGATTTTGAAAATATTAATACGTATAGAAACGAACCGATTCGGAACCAAAAAGAATTAACTTGTGCTCAAAACTGATAGTAAAAAACGATATTGTTCTACTCTGGACTGGAAATACAATACCAAACAATGACAGAAAGAGTACAATCAGTTTAATTAAATGGAAGAAAACCGTTATTAAAAATGTAATTGTAAAATTGAGATATTTAAATTAATGTAATGTAATGTAAGTATGTAATTATATACTTATATAATAATTGGATGATACAACGTTAAAGATTCCTGAATTCTTGCATTATTTCTATATAAAAATAGTATGTATTAACTTTAATGGCACATGTGCTAATATCTTAAGTATAAAGAATCTTTCGCTAAGCATTTTATTTTTATTTTAATTTTAAATAATAATTTATTTAGTTACACTTACATTCTTTTGATTCCATTTTATTAACCTAAAATCTAAATTTTATTATTTGTTTCAATCGATATGCAAAAATAGTGGGAGATATTGAACGCAACCTTATGTTGCAATAATATGATTAAAATTGTCATGTATTTAATTCCCTTGAATGTATAAACTTTAAACCAGTCTTTCTTTTCGCAATAAACTTCAATATGCTTTACAAATAGCACATACGTATTAAATGAACGTGGTTTTCTTAAAATCACTATTTTATTAAAAATATTGAATGATTCGTACGTGCAACCTGTTGCGACAACTAATGATGACTGCGTAATGGAAACAAATATAAAGTGAATTTTTGATTAGCGGTTATTCAAGCTTCTAGAACAATATTTTCAATGTAAATAGAAAGGAGTTTGTGCAATTTGACGTTTTTTTTTATTTATTTTTGTTGTTGTGGTTTTAACTTGTTTGATAACATAAATCTTATTATCAAATTAAAGGCTATATTATTGTTTTGAATATTTTGGTTTCTATTTTTATATCATTTTTTATTATGCTGATTATTTTTTTTTTATAATGAATGTATAATTGTGTGTGGTATGCATGAGTTATTTGTATTGCGATAACATTCTGAGTAGGGTTGGAATGGAATTATTCGGTAAACTCATTATTCGATTAAATTATTCTTTTTCTTTTTTTTTTGTTTAGTCATACATAATGGGCACTTTCCTATTTAACTAAAGAAGTGTACAATCTTCGGTTCATATAATTTCGCTCATCGCTTAAGTTGCTCCATTTTCAACTGGAGAGATGCCATTTAGAATACCAAAAATCTCTTTGAAATACTACCTTTCTAGATTGAAATTTAAGTATATTTTAAAATATATATATATATATATTATATATATATAAATTGCACAAGCAAATATAAATTTGATGAGCAACTGAAGAGCTTCAGACAACTGCCGAAGCTAATATTCCTCGACAGTTAAAGTTAACATTTAGTTTACTCCAGAGTCGGTTCTCAATGAGGTCTTTCCATTTATATATACGAATACGTCGGCCTTTCATTACTAAATAATTTATATGCTTTCTACAATATAAAAAATTGAAACAAACTTAATCAAATTTAATCCATAATTTCAATAATCATTTTAATAATATGTACTCGAATTTCAAGTTAGACGCTGTTCATATATTACGTAGGTAACGCTTAAAGGGGCAAAAGATTTGACAAAGCTACGTCAATATGTTACGTATAACATCTTATTTTTAAGAAAAACTCACAAAATCTATTCAAATTTATAAAACCTTTTCTTGTATTTAATATAAACTTTTTTTGAAACACGAACAATCATTATTTGAAATTATCGGAAAATTAAGATAATTTAATATAAAGTTAAAAAGAAAACCTTACTCTCATTGCTTTTCTTCTACATATATAATAATTTAAAAATTTGGATATTGTGTTACGTAACTCAGGGGCGAGGAAGGACTTTGGAAATTTGTTACGATATATTACAAGGGAGGAAGGTTGAGATTTAAAATGGTTAAAATCGCGTTATACGTAACATATATGAACAGCGTTTTATTCGAATATTCATTCCTCTGCACGAAATGTGAGACTGCTCTCATTAATTTGAATTAAAAACTGAAAAATGACTGAGATTTGATTATATACATATTCGACGTTCTCTATATTTTTTCCATTTAAATTTTGCTTTGAATAAATAATAATATATGAGCGTTATTGCATAAAATGGATGCGAGAATAATCGATAATTTAATTGCCTCGCGGGTGAAATGCGATATTATGCTTAAACATTCAAACTCTATTATCTAAAACAGCTGGAATTACTTCAAACTTTACTGTACTTAAAATTAAATTATGCTTTGCACTATATTATTCATCATTTTTATTGGTCTAACATCAGAGAACTGATCGATGTATAACTAAATATAAATAGAAAATATTGCCAGATACGATGCACGATTTAAAACTGGGTAATAAATATTATAAAAAATGTAGAGGCCAATATCCATAATTCTATATTGACAGAGAATATGACCATGATCACAATATTTCAATTCTTCATATATCTAAAAATTTTAATTATACATCACACACGTCCATGCATTTTCGGTTTATTTTCTTTATTTATAATTTTTTTCTTTCTTATAAAAACAAGAGATTATTACAAATAAGCTACATAGTTTCAATTTAAATGTTGTTTATAGAGAGCGCACCATAAAACGTTTTATATTTTCTAAGCCAAAGCTAATATCATAATGTTATTGTTATAATATGCAGCGCACAATATATTTAAATATTGTCAGCCACCATCCGCCACCAGATTATTCTGATTGTAATATAATGGCTTATAATATAATTTAAGTATGTCTCAAAATGTTAAAAAAAATATGACGCCCACAATATCATCATCATCGTTTATATATATATATTTTATGGATGATAATCGTAAAATGTGAAAATGGATTTATCCATATGTTCATTTAATAACATTATTAAATTGTCTTAGAGCATTGGCGCGCTACGACCTTGTGCAAACAATGACCTTATATATACTTTTTTTTTTCATTTATTCATTTTAATAGAATAACCTTTCTTTTGATGTAAATTTTTGTATAATATGAATACAATTATACATGCAATTTTAAGATGACAATGTACAATATTTTTATTTTTTTTTTAACAACTGACTTTCGCTCTTTTATATTTATATCTTTTTTTAAATATGTTTATTGAAATAAGTGAATTATTATTATAATTTTTTTTTAATTCAAATGAACTTTGAAATATTTTAATTAAAAATCGAAAAATATATGTGTGGAAATAACATTCCATTATTTGATGTTCGAATGTTGATTAAATTTGAAAACAATTAAAGTTTACAAAAATAAAAGTTGAAATTTTCTTAAATTAAAAATGACATTTTCTGGTCTTCGGTAGAAATTCAATTTGATAAATACATATTTCAGCGATAGAAGTTTTTCGCAATAATTTTTTGTTTGTTATTTGTTTGTTTTTTTTTTTTATTTCATTTGCTGAGTACTTAATCACATTATATGCTATGAATATTGATGAACATATGACCTATCCTTGAACAATGAAACATTATTAACTAATGTTATTCAGTCGTGCTGGTGACTGGGATATGACGTTTTTTTTTTTTTTATGAACCTGGTACTTAGCAAGCTTAAATAACATTAATTGAATTATTGATCGCTACGAAATACAGTAAATTATTTCTAAATCGAACACTATCATAATGTTGAAACTTTTATTAAATGTTCTTATTAGAAAATGTGAAATTGTTATACCTACGGAATTTTTGATTCATGAAAATTCTGAACTATTCTTGATTAATTTTATTTTCTGAACACTTTGGAAATCGGATCGGTTATAGGTCGAATTTTGAAAACATTTTTCGCTAGTCTAAAAAGGATAAATCTTAAAAAATTGAATGTTGTGATTGATTAAATTCAATTGTTAAATAGTTAAAAAAAATTAATCTACTATTAATGACTAAGAAGTCATTTAAAATGACAGCGGGAACAACAGAAGAATTGCATTAGTAATGAACAATATTCGGTAAGCTTTGAAAGTAGATTCTATTGGTGGAACATCAAGTAAAAGAAGTTTAAGCTGCGGTTTGGGAAAGTTTATACATAGAATGTGGGAAATTAGTTTACCAAAAAAACTTTTGAAAGTATAGAAGCTATGGGTGTCAAAAATAGAAGAAAACCTAGAAGAAGATTTATAGATTCAGTTAAAGAATGCTTTAATTGATAGAAATATAATAGATATAGAAATATATAGATGAAAGAATTGGAATTCACTTATACTGTTCAGATCCTCTAACACACAATTTCATTTCTGAAGTGATAGATAGCACTGTATAGAAGTTACGCAAAAATCCGTATCAAAAGATACCGTATAGGCCACTTCCCGGTGACAGCTGCCCTCCAGCAGTTACATAAGGAAGAACGAGAGAGTTGTATACGAAATCATGCAACTATCCCGTTCTTTCGTATACAACTGCTGGAGGGCAGCTGTCATCGGGGAATTACCTTATAGTAAACCGGCCGATACATTTATGACAAGATGGTACTACTCTATTTGTATTATGAGCCTATCTTACACCCCGCATTCAATCTAGTATTATAATAATACTAAAAATATATTTTATGAACCTTGAACTAAAATTTCATGTATTTACTGTCAAATGTTCCACTATAGGTTGAATGGGGTGTTACACTGAATTGGTAGTTTTTCGCACATCAAATATAAATTAAATACATATAGTGAAATAAAGAGAAAAATATGTCCGGAAACCACTACTTTTATCATGTCTCATAATATGCGAGTTGTATATGGGTAATAATCAGCAAAAAAATACTTTCGAATAATACTCAATATGTATAATAAAAATCTATTTTTTTTTTTAACCAGATCATAACTGGATCAACGTAGAAATGGATACTCGCACAAATGGAATAAATTAACGAAAAAGGTTTTTAGTCCGAAAAAATTCAAAAACATATTTCGAAATAATTATTTTACTAAAATGACAAGACTACTTATATTTAAAAATTTCTGCTGTGTGAAAATACACTTTCCGAAGACAAATTTATATATAAAAATAAATAGCGAAAATTTCTACAAACGTATTCGGCATCAATCCAAATTTCTCTTAATTTTCATGCTAAATGGTTAATTGTTTAACTATTTATATTATAATATGCATTAAGAGTCAGCTTCATCGTTGTTTCATATTTCGTGTGATAGCTGTTTTCATTTAAGAGAAAAGAAATGAAACAAAAATGTATTACAACAAAATATCAAGAATAAAACTAAATGTCTAAAGAACCGGCTTATTACGAGCTATTTGCCACCTGTTTTTTTTTTTTTGTTTTTGTTTTTGTTTTTTTGCTTAAACATCAATAGGAATTATTTCTATCAGACCTGAACAGACGCCAGAGTTAAAATCTTTTATTTTATTTTATTTTATTTTTTTTTGTTTTGTTCCTATTCTGTTTGTGAGTGATGAGAATATTATTTAACACAGTCAAGTAACATTATATATAATGGTTACCTCAATACACATAACTACTTAGTCATTGGATCAAATATCGTTACTTCTTCATAATAAATATTTTAATATAATCATCTACAGTTTTAGTTACAATTACAAGTAAATATCTTATTGTGATGTTACGTTTTTTTTTTCTCACACCTTTGCGATCATGCCTATGTTAAATACATTTAATTTTCTTGTTTTTGTTGTTATAATTCTAGTTTTTTTCGGCTGAATCAGTTGAGAATTAAATGAATTTATAGGAATTATACAAATTAAATTGAATTATTTGAAAAGAAAAGAATAAAAAACAAAAAAACAGAGGCACGTTTTGAGTCTTTTGTTTATAATATTCAATTTACCTCGTAGCGCAATTCATATTGAAGAGAAAAAAGAAGAAGAAAAAAAATAATAATAATATATACCCATTCAATGTGCTAACTGACCTAGAAAATAATTTTGATTATAATTAAAGAAGAACAAGTTAGCAAACTGTTTATAAATTGTGAACCAAAAAAAAAAAAAAGAAAAAATAATTCACATGCGCAGGCTATGGATGAGAACTAATTGGGTTTTTGTTTAAGTTAAATTTGGTATTTAGGATACGGTAAAACTGGTTTAATGCCGAATGTTCGGTCATTGCAAAACCCATCAGTCACACCAAAACTTATTGTGATGACTATCGAATATTGTCACTTAATAATTAATAACAGATTAATTATACTTAATTTATTATAAACGATTTATCGAAAATTAATTCTTCTAAATTCATGGTCAATAATTACTAATATTTATTGCTTCACGTCTCATAATTTTCATTTCACGAATTGTGATTTATGATCATTGTTTTATTCTTAGTTCCATTTTTCTAATGATCATTGAATTTTTGAAGGAATCTTAGCAAATAAAAGATATATCCGCAATGTAAACATTACTCGGCGATTACAGTTGATCTGAACTTCTGAAGTAATAACCGTGTCTTTTATGTTAAAATTCAAAGTAGCAAGTAACGATTTTAATTTCAATAAATAAATTGAAATCCAAATATCCAAACGGCGAGAAAGTTTTTCTGCGGGCATCGGAGCGGGGTGAAAGATTGTTCTGTACGACCCTCTACTTAAAAGATGTATTCAAGTTTGGAGCGATAGGCCCCCCGGGGGTTATGACCTCTAGAGCACTGTTCGCATCACATAAATTGATACTCAGATTCAAATAAAAGTTTGATCTTGCATAAATTTACTGATAATCTCTATGGTGATCACCATATCGAACACATTCAAAAAATTATGCATAGAAAACAATTAATCGGAATTATTTTTAACCGTTTGATTAAATAGATGGTTGAGTCACAATAATTACAGTAATAAACCCAAATTTTTACCATAGAATAAACACTTTTGTAGCAATTAAATTGCAATTTGCATAATATTAAAATGTGAAAATTTGTAATTGGACTCTTGGGTTTACCATTCGATACGGATCTCGTAAGAAAAGCGTTTTGTTCTAATGTTAATTTTTTTTTTAACAATATTCGAAAACATAAAATTTAAGTTTTGATGTTTAACCGTTAATTTCCTTACATTCGTAATTCATTTAAATAGATATTGATTATAACTTTGACCCTTATAAATTTATAAGGCTTACTAATTCGCTACAGTCTACAGTTTGCATATATTTTTAGCTGTGATTTTATGACGAAATATATTTTTATTTTATTTTTTCGTAAGAGTTTATGAACTGTTGTTTGTTCCAACGTAGTTTACATTATAATATGCAATATTGAATTCAGTGTTCTTTTTTCTTCTTTTTTGCATTTATATAATGGCTATGGCTATGGCTGTTAAGTTCAGTGCAATGAGGTCAAGTGACTTTAAAGTCATGTTTTGTGCACATAACATTTAATTTTAATTAATGAATATTATATTTTATTATTTTATGTCATTTTATTTTCAAATCGTTTATTGAGATGGAAGATTTCCCTTTTACGTGTTAATGCGAACTATTTAATTCATTGTTGAATCTCTAAATAGAAGATACATATATAAAAAAAAACTTTTAGAGATTTGGAGGCTTCAATAGAGATTTAATATTTCTTCAAACACCTATAGCTATAATTAGATTTCATACAAAATTTTAAACTGAAATTGCGAACTCATAACTTTAATTTAAAAAATCATTATTATTATGTTCGAATTTTTATTTAGTCGATCTCACCACAAATCTTAGAAACCCCGGCATTTCAATAAAGGAAATAAGAACTTAAGAACAATTTATTACAAACCATTTGATTCTTGAAAGTTTTCTGAACTTCATCCTGACAGGATTCTGTACAATTTTGAAGAAAATAAGCAAGATATGAGGTCAATGTCGCTAGTGATACCCCGCCCACCCAGTAATTATTCTGGATGGCGGCTATTATAGGTAATTTGGTCCCGATTTATTCTAACAATCACGCATAGTTTACTCTCGTCTACTAGCGACATTAACCTCAAGATGGTGATAGACACTGAGTATTAGTTCAATATTTTTTCTATTAATTTGAAAAGTGTTAGTACTCAGAATGCTTATTTACAAGAAGTAAAACATTAAAATTAATTGACTTATATATGAATGTAACAAAAAATTAATTTTCATTCTTTAATTTTTTTTCCAATACTAAAATGTTTCATGTCAGTCTGTAAAAAATTAGCTGTCTTTAAAATAACATTGTTACTAATCAACTTCTTCTATACATAAGTATTTCATATGTCTCATGTCTGTATAATATATTTATTGTTTCCTCTATAACATAATTTGCAAATTTGCCTTTGCAATAAAATACCTTAAGGATATTGTATCGAGAAATAAAAAAAAAACGAAATGCATAAAAAGTTCAATATTCCAGTTCAGACGTGTTATGTACAGGCATTCACTACACCACCACCAACACATTTACGAAATCATTATTATTTTTTTTTTTTTGTAAATTTCATTTTATATTCAAGTGTTTGTTTTTGCCTGGTTATATGCGTCTTTCTTTGTGCCTACGATGATTTTACGAATCTTATTCGTTGTTACCTCTTTTCTAAAGAAGAAAAATCTTTAGCAAAAAATGAGCAATGTACTATAACTTAGTTTAGTGCCTACTCAAGTAAATTTATATATAAATAATAAAAATATGTACATATAATCAATGTGCATATGATGTTTTCACTCACGTTAAGCATAACCAACCAAGGATGTCAACAAATTCAAAACAGAAAAATATTATATGGCATGATAAAAACTGTTTAGCAGTGTTAACATATTTGATTATGGTTTCTTGCATCCCATTCAATCTAGTATTTTATAATACCTACTTATTCTAAGGAACATTTGAAAGTAAATACATGAAATTTCAGTTCAAATCAAGTTTAATAAAATTAGTACATATTATTATAATAGTGAGTGTTAGTCTGATTCTATGATATAACCGCAGGCTAGTCTAATTCTAAAAACCAGAAGTTCAACGATCAATTACATACGTATATCTATTGAACTATTTATTAAAACAACATTACTTGTTTTGATTCACATTTTTATAGTTAAATTTTCAGTTAAGAATCGACTAACTTATATTTCTAATATGATAATATATACGTATGTGGGTATGCACGAGAGCATGGGATAACCGCCTTACTTTGTAGACATAAATATTGTATATATAAAACAATGTAGATCTTAGAAGAATCAGCATGTAGTAAAATTTTCTTTATCGCTAATATTAAACAAATTGGTACACGAAATTTCTCCAAATTTGCCATCCCTGGCAGTAAACGAACAACAGTAGATAGAGGTATATATAAATACTATATCGTTTTGTTGAATCCATATATTATAATATATGTATATTGAGAGGTTGAAGAGTAAAGTTCTGTTGCTTATACTTACGTATATGAAATTCGTATAATATTCCAAAATATTTCATATATTTCGCTGCGCTGCATGTGTAATGACAAATCAACAGACTCACATCACACGCATACAACAACTGACTTGAACAATTTATTTATAAAACATATATTAAATTATAGGTAGCGACTTTATTTATGTCTAGTTAACGATGTAAGCAATGCGAATATTGTATATGTTTGTATTTTATCGTCGGTGTATTTGTTATCAGGCTATTGCTCTCTTTTTTTGCAGCACGACACCGGCACGTCCTCAATCGGTGAATGAAGTTGCGAATATTAGACTTATTTTCATTTTATCGTTAGCTGTGAATTGATTGAGTCGCATTTTATAAATTGTACGTTTATATAATTGAAAAAGAATAACGTTATAATCTTTTAGAAAAGTTGAGTTGGTGGTCTAATACATTTTTTTTTTTTTTTGCTACAAAACGTATTTAAAACCTTATATAAATATTGTTTCACATTACAGCTGTGAAAAAAATAGACGAATATTTGGTTGTGATTGTTTAATGTTTTATATTTGAAGAAAAAAAAGTGTGTGTGGTTAAAGAAATCAAAAAATAATAATAATAATAATAATAATAAGAATAAATAAAAAAAGAAACAACCAATTAACAACAAACAATAAAATTTTTGAAAAAAAAAATCAATTATTTGTTTTATTATCGGTAAATGTCTGTTGGTTTCAAATCCATTAAATATTTTGTAACGCAATAATCGAATAACTTATATGTACAAACAAATAAGAAATAGAAGAAGAGAGAACAAAAAAAAAAATGCTAAATTGCGGTTTACCTACGTTCAGAAAAATCCTAAGAATTTTAATCCGCATACACACACGGCTACGGGACCAGTCGACTTACAACATCAATTAGCGCACACACGACACATAATCAACTTGTTCAAAGTTTAAAATCACCGGTTAAGTGAAAGCCGTTGCTCCGACAAGACCTTGGCTAAGAGATATTTTTTTTTTTTTTTTTTTCAATAATGAATATCGTTTTCTTTTTGTTCAAGCAATTTTTTCTTTTAAAATTCAACTTGTAAGATAACAGTTCTTTTTAAATTTAAATTCTTATGAATTTCAAATAAACCTTTTGTATAATTTAAATTGAACTTGAACATGCGCTTGTGCAATGATAATAGGACGTAGAGTACATTTTTATTAGAAAATATGTTAACAGACACACAAAAGCAATTACGAATTTGCACGAAAATATTTATATTTATATTTAACTATATAAAAATATTTTGGTTTTATTTCACTGTATTTTATAGTATTTTTAAATGTAATTTCACAATGTTTTCTTTAATTGAGCAAAAATTTATTATTACTATTCTGATTTTTATTTTTTTTTTGGTGCGTGTCTTTATAAGTGAACAAAATATTCACAATAAATGTAAATAAATATCAAATTGTACAATTTTTTAAAGTCAAGTGATTACACACGAAAACACAAAAAACAACAACAACAACGAACGAGCGAGTATGAATAAAGTTCATTTTTCGAAATGCTTACGTGCAATCAAATCAATGGGTATTTTCATTTGAATATTTTAGGTAAGATTTTCATGAAAATATTTCGAAATGAAAAAAAATTTACAATTTATTTTGCTTGCTTATTCTGAAAATAACTTTTAATTAATGCTAATTATTAAAAAAAAAAAAAAAAGAAAAGAGATGATATTTTGATAAGAATAGTTTTTGTTTCAAACAGCAAACTGCTTTCGGTTTATATTGTTGATTTTGTCAATCATATTACATAAATAGAGGTGATCTGTTTTATTTTTTTTATGAAAACCGGCGAACCGATCGGCTTTCTATTATAAAAACCAATAATCATCATGATCATGAAATACAAAATTCACCAACACCAATTTAATATTTTCTACGTAATTATTTTATAACAAGCAGACCAAACCGCCCAGTTTTTTCCTTTATACAAAATTTAAAAAAAATAAAAATAATAAAAATGTATTAAACTTTTGCCAGTCCATTTTATCACGTGATAGTTTCATTTTAATATTATTCATTATTCAAATTAAACACTTTCGACCAATTTTATAAAAAAAATAAATAATAATAATAATAATAATAAACAGATAATGTTTGTCGTTCTTTAAAAAAGAAAGAATATGTATCTGTAGATAAATATGTAGTTATATATAGTTATAGGCAAATTTTCGGTACCACTCCCATATATTCAAAATATGACAATTTGATTTGTGACTAAATTGAAGTAGCAATGAGAATATGCTTTGTCAATTGTCTTTCTTCTTCTTTTTTTCTCACATTTTAAACAAGTAATTGTGCGTTGCATTTGATCACGAATTCGGATCTCAAAATTACCGAAAATCAATTATTTACATTTTTACATAAAAGGTTAATGCACATCTTGAAGCGTCTGGTACTATAGAGTCCCAGATCTTGCCGATTGGTTTACTTTTGACTTGGATCCGGTTACACGGTATTTCAATTTCTTTTTATTTCTCACATGGGAAGCTTTCACTCTCCGTAGTTTTCCCGTTAAAGGAATTGTCTAACAATATAAGCTTTTTGTATTGATTGGCGGGCTATCATTTGTTACATTAAGGATTAAGAAAATAATCGCCATTCATTGTTCTCATTTTAAAATGTGTCAATCCTATAGAAAATAGAGTATTACATACGGTGTCAATGTGTTCGGCTTTATCTTAAGCTAACTCTGATAAAAAGGTAAAAAAAAATTACCGCCAAATTAGGATTAAAAAGCGTTTTTTTTTTCTTTACCTGTCACCTACTTTAGTTTATTTTCATTTCTTGTTATTTATATTCATTGGCGCTGAATTTTACCCTTCTCATGAATATTGTGTGAGAAGATTTTTGTCTATACAACAACTAAAAAGTACAATTATTTATTTCATTAATACTTTTTTTTTATTTGCTATGTTTGGTTACTTTCGAAATTATTTAAAAAATAAAAAAAGAAGCTTTATGATCTGTAACTACAGCAAACCGATGAATCCTACCTACTCTTGTTGCTTGTGTATTAATAAAATATTCATTCTCTGTACAAAATAATGTTTGTTTTGTTGCTAGGTCGATTTCTTGTTATAAAAAATAAAAAAAAAGACACAAGCAAAGAAACGAATGCTAAAATGACTGTAATATTATGATGCGGTTGCTCACAATCAACGTTGCCGTATTAAAGTTTTCTCAGTGATCCTCGGCTGTGTGTTGAATTTAACAAGAAGACGACGAACATAAATGAAAAAAATACACAAAACTTTTTTTTATATTTTATTTTTTCTTCATCTTAATGTTACACACAGCTGCAAATCTTTGTGTCTCTCTAGTCAAATCTTGTGTATAATAAAATACTTATATTATTATTATTATTATTATTATTATTATTTTTTTTGTCTATTTAATAAAAACGACGATATAACTAAATGAAATACACCGCTTGAACGCCTATAGGTATTTTTCATTTCGATTATTATACATATTTTTATATACTTAATATATATCTCGTCCTTATAAATTTTATATACATTTTGTAAATTTGATTATAAATTTGAATTGTTTTGTTTTTTTTATATTTTTACATTACTTTTATTTTATAGACAAATTCTCATATGTTGATTCTGGCCAATGACAATATGACAAAAAGCTGCTAATATGAACATGATTAGACTTTGTCAGAAATCAAGTTATGCGTTGTTCTTGCCAAATTGATGGTGTGGGATGGATGGATATTGGATGCTCTGGAATAATGTTGGGGGTGTGTTCTGAAATCGGCAATCAAAATATTTTTAGAAATGGTAAGTAAATAAATTCTATAAAACATATGTTGATTGTTCAGTGTTCACAGTAAAGTTTTTATATAGATTTTTTTGTTTTTCGTTTCTTGTTTTTCGTTTTTTGTTTTACGAAAGCATTGTCATATGCCGATGAATGGAAATGATCGGTTTCTAATGATTTAGACATTAATTATATGAATAATATTTTCTATTTATTTATTATTACTTTTATCCCCGGAACATAATATTTATTTAATACAGTGCGGTTAATTAACCATGCAATTTCTACCAATTCTTATTTGTTTATTCATTTGAAAATGGTTATATATACAATAATACATGCATGATGAAAATGAAAATTAAACAAAAACTTGTAAAACATAAAAAAATTGATTGTAATTGATAAATAATTACTTATATCATATATTTGTTAATAAGATACGTTTTGTTAGGAAGGTCATTAAATGGTTCACATATTCAAATAACTACAGATGTTTGTTTATTACAGCAATAACAACAACAACAACAACAAAAAACTATGACAATTGACAGTTTCCGTTTTCTTTTGTCGACAAACTCAAAGGTATCTCAAATTCTTTTGTATTTTTATTAATAAATACATCATATATTGAAGAGATGAATCGATTTTTATTTGTAAACAAATTGGGTTAATCCATTTTGTGTTCGACCTTCGTCAAACGCTGGGTGACGACCCTAATTTTTGGAAGATATTATTTTGATGGTCTTCAATTAATAGATGATGTAATAATTTTCGTGAGAGCAGAAAAGAAAAAATCATTCACAAAAATCAATTAAAAAAAAAATATTGATAACTGGGGCCTGAGCGGAGTTGTTTTTTTTTTATCCTTCTGGAGCCAGTTCGCCACTGCTTCCTATAATTGGTGTCTTTCTTATTATTGAACTAAGGTGTATGAACAAGAAATGTGTTACTTGTAGTAAAAAAAAAAGAAGAAGGAAAGGGAAAAAAAAACAATCCAATGAGCAAATTATTAATAATTAATTCAGTTTGTTTTAATTGAACAGAAACTTTTTGAAGAAGTTAAATTTTGAAATATTTTAATCGAAAGTTTCAAAGTTTTTCACGTAAACAATATCGGTCTAATCCTTTTATATATTCATCGTGAATACTACGCGGCATTGTCCAGTTAGTTCATATCGATGCAATTCATTCGTTCTTCAGCTCTTCGCATATAAATGGAAACAGTATTTTAAGCCTTTTTATTTGGTTAAGCAACAATTTAAGGAATTGTTGAATTCTATAACCAAATGATTTTTTTTATATATAAAACAGATTTATTATGATTAAAAGAAAAACAATTCTAACAAACTGATTGGTGCGTATTTTTACACTTCTACATTAAAGTTCGGATCTTATATTTATTTTATTAATTTTTCTCGTTTTGATAAACCTTAAGGGTTATATAAAATACGGTAGATTTCTACAAGAGTTATTTAATCAAATTTCCGCATAAGGCCACCTATTCGGCAGGATTGTAATAATGTGATATAAATTGAATGTAAATATATACATATAAATAAATATAATTTGTATGTTGCTTGTGCTTGTTACTCGTCGGATTAAATTCAATTTATAAATGCTTGACTGTTTTTATTATACTTACCGATCCGATAATGTACAACATTGTTGATGATTACAATTACAAATACAAATACAAGTGTAGAGTATAATACACTGTTGTATATTATTCGTATACTGGTAGCTGGTAGCTGGTACTGCACTAAATATACACATTAAATTTGAATGCTATATATGTGTGTACCATTAGCTCTAATTCTCATTCAGTTCAACGCACAATGCCATATCATGTTAATGCGAAAGAAATAAAACAAGGTTCTGTGCTTTTTTCTTGTATTTCTTTTTATTTATATTTTTATTTTATTATTTTTTTTGAAATGTGTTGTACGTGGAAAATTTCATGAGTCATATTTTAGTGGGTATATCGGCATAAGGTTAGTCATTATCATATTATATTCAAATGTCGTGTAAATAATGAATAATCCAAATAAAAAAAAAAATGTTACGAAAGGTTACCCTTTTTTTCCAGTTGCAAGTAAATGTAGGTGAGACTTACTATATTCCAATGAACTTTGGTGACGATTTATAATTCGTTCGTTACTGAGAAAATTATTCATTTTTTTATTTCGATTAGCACTCAAAATCAAACCTCACAACGTATTATTTTTATACCGTTCATTTATAAACTGCAGTAATTTAATGAAGATGCAATAATCTCGGTAATTATTATTATTTTTTATAATTTTCATACTTTCAGCACAAATTAAACAGATGCAAATGAATGAATAATTTAAACAAGTACTTATAACCAGTCATTTATTTATTTATATATTTTTAAATACACTGAATGCCGTTGATATAATTTCTAGTCACATAAAAAAAAAGAAGAAAATAAATAAAAATTATTTTTATGAATAATTTATTAATATGTTATACTTATTATAACTGTACTTATAACAAGTACACCTTAATTCAACTGTAAAATACCACCAGAGCAGATTTCAAATGTATAATTTTTGTTTTTTTTTTTTAACAAAATTCCATATTTAATAATAATTTTGTGTTTTGCATGCGACTCATGCGCATTTCCAACAAACATTTAAAAATTTTTAATATTATTTAAAATTAGCTTCGTATCAGCTGTTTAAATAATATGTGACAGATGTCATTTCTGTGTGCCAAAACTTTGATACCAGTTGGTGCATTTTTCTAAGCATTATTTATTATTAATTTGCATACAAAAATTATTAAAACTATTAATTTTTTTTTTGTTCTTATTTCATTCTTTAAATTTGAATAGAATTTTTTGGTGATAATTTATTTTTAAATCATTTGGCAATTGATTTCTGAGCTACCGAAATGTAGCTCTACGAAAATGAGGTCAACAAACTTTCTTCTATGGTATATGCTATATATATGCGGGCTCCTGTTCCTAATGATGAATTATATTGATGCAATTAAAACATATTGAATATCCTCGTCTAACATTCACCGTCTATAAATGTTTTCTTTCAATTAGAGGAATATTTTTTCCTCAAAACTAACTGAGAAATATTAACTAAAAAAAAGCAATTTATTAAACATAGTTCGAATTTGCAAGAAAAAAGAAACATTTCAATTTATCTAGTTTTGTCGAGGTGTACGACACTACTTAGAATCAGAAAGCACAAATCTTGAAATCATTTGGAATCATTTGGTATTCATTTCAGATTCCAAAAAAAAAATGAAGTCAGGGCAGGGGCCACGGTTTGCTCTTTGTCCTACCGTTCAAGTAGCTTTTATACAAGTTCGTAAATAACTTATTCCTTTTCATATATTTAGAAAGGAAAAAAAAAACGATTTTCAATTAATAAAGCATCATCGATCGCGATATTGTGATTATTGATCCAAAATCTATTAATAGATTAAATGGTAATAATTGTCCGCCCTTAACATAAATTATCTAATAATAAATAATACTAATAAAAAAAAGAAAGAAGAAAAACCGTTCAATAAACAATCAAATATTTCTACCGTTAAAATGAAATCAAATTGAAATAATGGTCTTTGCGATAATTATATTTGGCCACCGGATGGCCTAAATAATAATAAAACTTAACTTGCCAAGTATTTTCTAAATTGAATTACTGTTCGGTTATAGAGTGTACAACGACCAAACCAGAAAAATAAAAAAAAACGTATCCAATCGTATAAAATCAACTAAAAGGACTAAACCTATAATTATAATTCTGAATTGCACATTGCAATAATCATAAATGCATTATTTTAATATCGGTTTATTTCTTTTTTTTTCGCTCTTTCTTTATTAATAAACCTACAACGTAACCGCTTACATTGCACATTTTTCACACTGTATGACAACGAATTTTCTATATTAGAAATTTAATAATATACCTAAACTCTACCTAGAGGTACAAATATAACATTTAAATACAAATAATACAAAAATTGGCGACAGAATTCTTCGTTTTGTTAAATGCATATATGTGAAAATTATTTTCGCTTAGACTATGGCGTCAACGTCAACCGATTACGAACTGTGGGTAATTTCTTGATTTAGTGCAAACAGAATAAACAACAACAACAACAACAACAATGAATTTTTAATATGAAAAGATATATTTTATTTAAATCCAAAGTGTCGCAACGGGAACGTTTTGGTTTAGTGATCTCTTTGTTTTTGTGTTTTTTTTTGTTTTTTTTATATTCTTACATTTTTGTAATTTCTGCACATTGCAATTAATTATATTATTTTAAATGCCGTACAGACCTCGCTACTTGTCTCGTTAACATGAATTGTTCTCTATCAACTTCTATTGGTTAAATATATGTTTTAGCAAGAGGTAGTATACAATTAGTAATTAAATATTATAAACTAGACAGTTGATTGATTGTCCAGTAATTTTAATAATATACGATTGTAGGAGAAATAAAAATACACAATAAAATTGTCTGCCGAGTTTAATTATTTTTCAATTTGAACATTGCCAGACATCGTGCAGATAAATGATTTTTTTTTATTTGTTATGACAGAATCAGAATGTCTGGCTAAGGTGTCCAGGTTTTTATTTTATTATTTTATTATTTTATTTTAATTTTTTTTCAAGATAGGTATTAATAAAATGGGTTTGGAACTTTTCGGTTTTAGTTCATTTTTATTTGGTTTGAATTGAAAATAAGTTGGGTAACAACTTCCGATAATTTTATTTGAAATTCGAACTCAAATTGTCAACAAAATATCTGTTACTCGCATTGAAATATGCATCAACACATTATTGTAATTATATAAATGACAAATGTCGCTTGTTCACAACTTATGCTTGTTGCACTGACGAAAAATATTCAAGATGAATAAATCTTGTGAAATTTATATTCTATGAAATTTTATCCACGCCCTAATCTCTATTGGAAACTAATAAATCAAAATTATAGGAGAATTTAATATGTGCTCAGATTTTTCTTAATTACAAACGGGAATTTGTACCCTTTAAAATGAGCGGTTTTTGAGAGGTTCCTTGAGAAATCCTTGATTATAAATATATCTTCAACTTAAGTTACCAACTAAAATAATGTACAATAATATTTTTTCTTTTATGAATAACTGATTTATTAACAAAATATACTTTCTTTTATATTTAAGTGAACTGAACGAACAGCACTTACAATACCCACATAAATTTTTCATACAAAATTCGAAAGAAATGTATTCGTAATAAAATAAAAAAAAAACAATTTTATTTTCACATTTTCAGTAATATTAAATAATTGATTAATATAAATTCTAATAAATGACAACAAAAAAAAAAAAAATTCTGGCACTTTCGGGAATCATCCAAACACAATAAACATACAAATAATTAATACCAACATAGAATATACCTACAGTTTATACATATTTTCTTACGCAGAAAAAATTAACTGTTGTTCAATTGATTATTCAGCATCATTTCGTCATAATTTACGTACATTTACAATGTCTCGCATATTAAATAATTTCATCAATCGGTAAATCTAAATCAATTGGATTTTGTTTTCACATCTGTCAATTAAAATCCGCCCATATCTGAATTAATAAGTAAGTATATATTATACGTAAAAATATATATAGTATATATACACCTTAAAAATAAAAATTTGAAAGAAAAATAATTTGTGCACAGCAAGCATTGCTTTCTACCAACTTGTTCGATTCTAAAATGCCAACCATTTAAACAGAATAAATGGCACATACAATTTCTAGGAACAGTAATATATCATTTGCGTCATTTATCATTAATAATATTATAAAATACGTTCACATATTACCCAATGAATGAAATAATCTATTAACAAATCAAATAGCATAACCGGTCCGATAGATTTTATGTATGAATTGTATTTAATGATAATTTAAAATATATATGTATCTATATAATAATATTGACGACATACCGATATCATGTCGACGTTTACTTAGATACAGGTTCCGCACAGATAATTTATATGTTTTTCTTTTCTTTTTTTAGTTTTGAATTCTTTGAATGACATGTCGACTAATTTTCGATATATGAAGACATTTTATTGTGTTTGATTGGTTTGTAGAAAATTTCTGCCAATGTATATACAATACAGTACAATGGGAACCTCTCTCTATTCAAATCAATTCAGCTGTTTTAAACCTAATATTGTGCTGCAGAAAATCCTATTTCTAATCGGCCGTAATCAGTGTTGGGTACAGATCTGGTCTAAAGATGGTTTAAAACTAGATAAGATCGCGCGATCTATATCAGATCGTTTTTGATAATAAATGACCAATTTTGTGTAGATCATTTTCTGAAAAGCAGAGAATATTATCTGTTCTGAAAATAAATTTAATTTATATTATATGTGATCTATGATCGAAAAATAATCTGCAGATTTTGATCTGGATCAGATTCTTATAGACGATCTGATCTAAGGTAAGATCATTTTTATTGAATGTTTTGAGTAAAATATGTAGAACATAAAAAAGTGATCAACAATCAGGTTTAAGACCATAATTCAACTTGTGACATTTTTAATGCTCTTTAAATCGTTTATATTGTTTGTAATATCCACGTTCTGGGGGAATACTATTTTCATTTCCTTCTCATTGTTATTGACAAAGGTCAAGCACCCCGCAAATCATTAAAATTGATTATTTTACCCAATAACAAAGCACTAGAATATCTTTAAACTAGCATTTTGTATAAGCTAATGGTAAAGGTTTATCGCTTTTGGTTGTCTAAAAAAATCACAAAAAAAAGATATATGACTTGAATAAGAAATTGTATCTAAGCTCTCACCGTGGAAATAAATTTTGTTGCGTCACAATAGACATCAGACATAAAATAATAATAATGTAATTCTCATCTAACATGAAAATCCATCAAATTTCATTAAAATTGCGAATAATATTCTTGTGGGAACAATAAACCCCAAAACAAATACATACTTCCCAACCGCACAGTTATAAAATTGTGATATTAACCTCGGCATTGGATATGCGAAATACATTTCTATATTATTGTTTAATCCAGAATTTTCTGCTATATACATTATATAAATATGGCTTGTTGCCATTGCTATGTGCTAAATACACGCGCTCCTACCCCAAAAAAATAAAAACAAAAAAACTGTGTGGTTTTTTTTTTTAAAAACAATTTTGGTCCTCCTGTCTAGTCTCGTTCGAGTCTATATAAAATAAAATTTATAATATGTATATTTTGCGACGATAAAGCAACAAAAACAGAAAAAAAAGGAAAAAGAAGAAGAAAGGGCGAGAACACTTGGTGTGTAAATTTATTGTAACGACGCATTGCATTATAAAAATTGGTACCATCAATACAACGACCCCTCATTTTGGGTGCGTTGTACTTTAAACGTATCACCATAATAATATAGCTAGAACATAGTATCCCACGTCTTTGCTACAGATAGAATGGTATGGAACGCATAAATATTCTGTTATTTATATGGAATTTCGTTTGTGTGAAACATGCACAGCATTACATTTTATAATATATAAACGTGCTTTATACAGTGGCAAATTATTCTATATGAACAAAAGCCCGAGACGAAACATACCTAACCTACCCTATGAAATTTCAATGGCTACGAATTTTGTATCCAAATATAAAAAAAAAACGAAATATATAGATACTTATATATATCACATTTATGCGGACATATGCTGGTTATCCGTTTGAAAAATTTCAATATTATTGCTCACAGACGACCATTCGTAACTTTAGCAACCCCTCTGTCTCGCTAAAAAAAAAAATTATATACATATATATATGAACAATACATTTGCGTGCTTTGCGTATTTTTTTACATTTCATTATTAGTTATGTATAGTTTGCCAAAAATATTAAAATATTCGTTTTTTTTTTTGTTGGTTTTTTCGCAAGTAAGTATTAGATCCGGGCGAAGCCAATATCAAGTTCGTCGCCCTCAAAGTTCAGCCTCACTATCCATCCATTCATACTATATTTAAGTATAATTTCATAATCATACACATAACATACCATACAATCAAACCAATCCATTCATATTGTAATATACGCGAGAAAAACCTACACAATCATGAACAGAAATTTTATCTCTCTTTCATTGCCTCAACAATATCAAATAAAAAATTGTATAAGAGTATATCATGTTATTTCATTTCATTTTCGGTTGAGTGAAAATATAGCAAATAATAAGTACGTATTCTGGTTTTATTCTGTACTGTTCTGATGCGAAGGTCTCCTTATATGCGACGATATATACATATATATTATGTTTTGTTGTGTTGTACATTCATATTATTATGTTGTTATATATGATATATGATGGTTATTTTATGGATATGTGCAATGACTGTGAAAGAGTAGATATAGAAATACAAAATCATGATGAACAAATAGATATATAAATATATAGCTTATATATATATATTATATATTATATATTATATATGTATATAAATGAAAATGTCTAGACACGTCCGTTTGTCGACTCTTAAACATCAAATACACTACACACGCACATTTTTATATAGATTATATTATAATATTTATGTATTTACATATTTGATATAAATAATTTACGTGGTATGGTAATGATAATGGCTATGGTAACGGTGGTAGTAAATATGTATATAATTATATAGGTATATTATATCGTATAAATATCGAATGTTTGGAGGCAAATGGGTAATGTAATGGATGAGCACATATTTAGTTATTGTGTGGTGTGGTATTGACGTATTGTCGATGGTGGCGGTTATGAAATGGTATGAGACTTATAATATTGCTGATAAAAATAAATATGATTGTATTCTCGTCAGTCATAGTTCATTATTCACCAAAAATAAAATATATACAAATACATAATAAAAAACAATAAAGAAGAAATAAGCGAAAAACTTCGATGATGCGATGGAAAATTTACACAAAAACCATAAAATTTATATTTTGAGTGTGCGCAACCTTCTTCGAATGAATTTAAAATTAAAAAAAAATTAAGATAAATGAAGTGTGAGTGTTGGTGCGCATGGATTTAGATCAGAGAGAGAGAGAGAGAGAGAGAGAGCAAGAGCGAGGAGGGGAGAGAAAGAGAGAATGAGTGTAAAAATATCTTCATTCTATTTGAAGTTTGATATGCACTGAATGAAACACAGAATTGTGATGGTGAGTGTTAATGTTGCGAAGACAATCGAATGAAACTAACGCAGCACAATTTAAAGTTGGTTAGTTGCGATTCTGACTGCAAAGCAACCAAACGTATTTTATTAACAACTTACATCGTTGACCTGTTTGGTTGTAATATTTCTTTTATTTAATATTGTCTCAACTGCCGGCGGATGTGGACATTTAAATAAAATTTAAAAATCAAAATTTAAAGATACTTTGTGAATTTCTTTATTTGAAATGAAATGTGTTTTGTATTTACCTGCGGAATTTCCCAAACAATTTTTTTTTATTGTGTTTTATGAATAATAGTTACAGTCTAGACTTATTTATTAATAATTCGGTTAAGTGTTGTGATTTAAATCAATTTTTTTTTTTAATATATCTTTTCTGTTTAAATTGTTGGAAAGAATTTGAAACTAAATTGATATATATTTCAACTTGTAATGATGACAAGATTTTAATAAAACCTTAACTAATATTGTGAAATTCTAAATCGAGTTTAATTGAGTTCGTGTTCAAACAAAAGAAAGGAAGCAAATATTATAAACTTTTTTTTTTCGAAATGATTAAGGCTTCAAACGTTCAACAATCGACACGTAATGAACATTTATTAATAGAAAAATTTACCAATGTACGAGTAATTGCGATAGCAAATCATTTTTAAGTGCGAAGAGCTTAAAATTATTTTTTTCTATATCAAAAAGTGTTTTTCCGTGAAAATGTAAGTTTCTTTTTTTTTCTACTTTCTTAAATCAAACGAATAAGCAAAGATTTAATTTTTCTTAAAAAAAAAAAATTCAAAATTAATTGACTGACTAAGTACATATTTTATAATCGAGAATTCGTTATGTTTGACTGACTTTGACTGCATGCGTATTATTCTTGGCCATTCAAAAGTATTTTGACCCGGCGTGATCAAATGGAATTTCGCCTACGCCTGAAAATGTGTCTGATGCAATTTATAGAAATATTATATTGCGCTTTCGAATTGTGAATAAAAACTATGTATAAAACAACGACGAAGACGGATAGAATAGCAGAAATAACTTTGAACCAAGAACAGAACAGAAAAAAAAGAACAAAATAAAAAACGTATATACAATTAATCTTCTTTCAAAGTGAAGTTATATAAAATGCAAAATGCGCTGCGGGCTTTAACTGCGGTTTGGATTCTTATATTTTTTATTTTTGTGTTGTTTGTTCATTTCAGTTTTTTCTTTGTTTTTTTTTCTATTAGATGATTAAAAACCAAGCAATAAGGGCACCGTCTGAGTTACTTGAGAGATGAATGAATTTTGATTTAGATTGGGCTCATTATCATAACTAATTTCTAACGACTGTTCGAGAACACGCTATAAGAAAATGTATTTTGTTTTTTTCTTATTTTGTTTATTCATGGTTAGCAAAATTTCTTTGAAAAAAAATTATTTCATCACATTCGAAAACAATTTCTTAAGAAATTTTAAAATTTGGTTTTCAAATAGAAAAGGCAAAAAATTGGTTATTTGCAGAAATAAATTAGTAGGTATATACGTTATCGAAAATTGGCGTGACGCAATAAATAAATAATAAGAAAAAAAAAACCGGACAATCACTATTTTGTGAAATGAGTCATGAACAACAAAAATTGAAAAACATGAAATGACTAATTTTAAAAACGAAAGCAATTTCAACACAAACAAATTTGAAATAATATTCAGTCATGTTTAAAGAGAAAAAAGCAAATATTGTCGAAAATACCTACTGCTTAAAGAATTTTGGCAAAACAAAATCAGAAATTATCGCTTAAGCAAAAAAAATAAAATTTCTTTGTGCAAAATATCAAAGTAAAAGCATATTAAATTTATTGAATGCAAATTTTTAATAATGATTTTTTTTTTTGAATTGGAATACAGTGAAACCTCTCTAATCGAACCAATTCAATTCAATTAGACAATTCTAGTAACATCTCTCCAATTCAATCATTTCGGTACATTTAACGAAACAGTTGCGATCAAGATGGGATCCGATTGAGGAGGTTTCACTGTATATTGTGAAATTATTGTTTCTTAACAAATCGATTTTTCTTTCCTTTTCTTTTTTTTTTTATTTACTATAAAACACAATAAATTGCGTCAAATTATAGATTTGGTTCGTCAATGGTCTGAATAACATAGAAAATTAATGATGCAATCAAAGTGTACATTGCGCATGAATATTGATTTTAATTCATATTATTTGTATTAAATTATCTTAATTGAAACTTTGTAATCGGTTTGATGATAAGAAAAAAAAAATGAAATAAAATGAAAACATATGACTGTGAAATAATGAAAAAAATGTCTTAATTATATTAAAGACTCAGATCAATAGAGAGGTTCTTTTTATGGTTGCATTCTGTTGAAATTAAATGGCTTACCATTAACATTATTTTATGTCAATATTTGACTTTACTCAAATTCATAATTATGGTGAATAATGGCCAGACGGTGAGTTTGCTACTCTTTAAATACATAATGAATTTTGATTTAATGAATATTCGAGTATTCTAAAAATTAAATATTTTTACTTTAATCAATCATTATAAGATTATAATGAATCTATTGAATTAAAAATAATTACAAAATTCAGTAAAATGTATTCGATAATAAACGAAACTCGAGTGGTAAAGTTCGAACCCCGTCTCTGTAGACAATCCACGAGGTAATCCGAGTCGAAGCTTAAGAAAACTCGGGTTATATTGAGATTCGTGTGGATTACACAACTTGATGATTAATGTCCTGGTAGTGACATTCCCTTAGATCACCGATTAAATTGTTTATATATTTCGAAACTATCCATCCGACTACGCCACGGCTGAAAGTGACTGAATTGAATTTAACTTAAAATTCATAAAAAAAAAACTGCCCCATTTTTCAAATTATTTGGGAATTGGTATTTAAAACTACTACCACCAAATCGGATCCCACGAACCAAAATCATCCAGACTATCAAACAAAAACATCACATTTTTTTCATGAAGACAAAACTCTACATCTATTGTTTGATCAATCACCATTGACTGAGCCAAATCCCAAGTGGTTGAAAACAATTTGATAAAAAAAAAAACAGGAGAAAAATTATGAATCCAATGCTTGATTTTTTTCATGCAAAATAACAAACAGAAATTATTAGATTATTTATTCAGCCGTGTAAGAATTTACGTTCAGCTCATAAAGAAATGAGAAATATCAAATAAATGAAGAAATTCTTTTAGTATTTATGAAATTCATATTAAAATGAAAATTCTCGTTTATGTTTTTTTTTTTTTTTTGTAATAAAACAGCAATGAACGTTTACAATTGTTTTACATTTTTTAATTCGTGTAAAAATCATCAATCAATTACAATTGGATGACATGCGAGGATGATTAATAAGTATATCTTTTATTTGCATAATATCCAGAAATAATAATAAAAATACAACTACATTCGTCCACCGGAATTGCAACCATCTAAAAAAAAAACTGATTTTCATTTTGCTGATTGCCTTTTATAATTTTAAGTGCATCCACCTGTGAAGCATGTGAATTACAATCATTAACAATATAAAAACTCATAAACAAGACAATAAAAATCGCTAGAGCTTGTGAAATTTCAAGGAGTTTTGATGTGCCAATATACGCATTGACCATATTTCTGCAACAAAAAATTATTAAGTTTTTGGAGATCGCCAATGCATAGCAACAACATTCAACATATAACCAAAGAAATTATAAATTTTCTTTTATATAACCATT
>JAABKK020057282.1:59260-74971 GCA_011634745.2 Catotricha subobsoleta
TTGGAGATCGCCAATGCATAGCAACAACATTCAACATATAACCAAAGAAATTATAAATTTTCTTTTATATAACCATTGATTCTTTTGCCTTGCTTAGCTTAAGTATATATGTTCACAATTTAAATTATATTGCGGTTTAATTTCACAAGAAAAAAGAAATTTGAAAAAATAAAACCAACACATAATCTGTTTTTGCACCAGCCAGTTGAATGCCATTTTTATATATCTCAACATAATTCTCTATTAAAACTTTAACCTTATGCTGAAACAATTTTATTTAAATAAAATATTTTTCAAAGAACTAGAATTCATATATTAAGTGCGGGTAATAGCGAACCTCGTAGTCAGCATATATAAATCGGAATATCTGCAATATGTTTTTTTTCTTCGTTTTTTTCGTTTTTTTTTTTTTTTTAATAACATTAAATTTTAAAATGTATATCAGAAATACTTATTTCACTGTAATTTATTATACATAACAATAAAATACGTACACCGCAAAAATTCTCATTACAAAGGCCTAAGACACGGTTAAAGTAATCGTATAAAATTAAAATTAAATAGACAGTAACAAACGTTATTGGTAGTTTTAGCACTATAAAGTAACAATAAATGCGGACAATGAAACAAACAAAACACACACTAAAAAAGAAATGAAATGAAAAAAAGAAGAGAAAAAAAAATGCTTTTAGTGGCGCGCACGTGTTTCATTTTCTTATAATAAAAATTTTGTACATGCGCCGGTTTAAACTTTAAAGTATTTAGGCCGAGTTGTTTGTTTGTTTGTTTTTTCTTCGTTTTTTTTTTTTTTTGTTAAAGGAATACAGTAAGCACTACTGTTCTCGCGAACTCATTATAAGTAATATTGTTATATAACCAGAACAAAGAATAATGCCAACACAATTTATAGTTTACTTCTTGTTTTTAATTTAATTTTATTTCATTAGTTTTTTTTTTTTTTAAGCATCATATTGTACAGTAACACATAACTGAAATTATAATGCAAAAAATAATGAAATGGTAATGATTTCCCTGTTCAGACGCCAACAAATTAACTTTAATTAAAATTAAACGTAAGCCATTGCCTATCTACCTACCTACTTTACTTTATAATAATTATTATTATTTGAACTTTCCAATTACGTATTAGCTAAATAAAAAGAGAAGATTTGATTTTAAGACTTTCAGACTTTTTTTGGTTTATTTGTATTGCAGATAGAAAATATTTTTTTTTTTTTGGAAATAAGGTATGGGCATTGAGTTGGATCGATCCACAGGTCTGGGTATCGATAAATGAAGAGATGGCAACGCCTATACGATTCAGTGATCGCAGTCTGTTGAAAAGACTAAATTAGAAGATATTCTGTAATTAATCGCGAACCAGTTTATTTCCGATTTTATATACAAGCTGTACGAATTTATTCTCAAATTTTTAATGAGGCCTATCTCACACATCTTGCAGTGTGAGATAGGCGTGTTTAGAATGATGTAACAATCGAAGTTGATAATTTTTATGAATAACAACAATAATTTACAACATAACATAATGCAGAAGGTAATCTGCGTTAGTTTGTTAAAGGTAAAGCATTCGATTCACTATTTTTTGTCCTTGGTGATATTAACATTATTATTAGCGTGTCATCCTATAAATTCCTTCCCTACATGTTTAAACATAAAACATTGTTTTAGTTTTGAAATCAAACACTTTATGTCAGCCCCATTCATTGAACTTCCCGACTTTTGGTTTCTCCGATAATTGAAGGTAAACTATTCTACAAATACAACACAAACATCTCTATAGAAACGTATTCTTATTGTTTTCAAATTCCATTCAAACAGTGTTCCTTTTTTTAAAGTCATACGCATGCTTTTCCTTAAGTCAAACGAATTTATTATGATTACAGCTAGAGCCATTTTGTAAAAAAAAAAAAAACATTTCTGTAAGTTAAATAAATAAATGTTCATTTTTATGTCGTTTTTAATTCCTTATTCAAGTTTTTACTTCGTCAGTATTTAAAAATTAAACACATTAATCAACATTGCTGCAAAAAAAATTAAAAAAAAGTAACTACATGGAAGCTATGCTCTTTTAATTCTCCTGTAATCATTACCGCATTAAAAGTTTAGATTGAAGCATTCAAGTACTTATACGGTAGGGTGGATCACATTTTTTTTAGTTGCATTTGGTCTACTACTACTTAACGAGTTTAAAAGATTTTAATAATAAATTAAACAAATAAAGCTCAACTTTCTACCTTTCATGTCGTTACACCATATCGAAGATGTAATCAATCCTTTATGCACGTTAATCAGGAGTTCTTCTCTTTTCATCAAAATAAACTCACAATAATATCAATTATCGAGATCAAGCACAAAAAAACAAACTTTGGCAAAAGAGCAATACTATATAATACGTAAACAATATTACTTACAGTTACACTGAGTGAATTTTCCCAATACATTGTATTGGTATAAGTAGTAAAAGTGAAACACATAGTATGAAACCTCTTTGAAAAATGTGTTGCAATTTTTTTTCCTCTTTAGTATGAATCCTCTTTGAAAAGGTGGAGGGGATAACACTTAAATCTATAACACCCAAATGTGAAACAATGTGACGCATGCAATGGTACCCCAGTTCCCTCGCTAGGGCTTCCCTTTAACCCACCTCTAGTGTAAATTATCTCTTTGTCAAAATTGTACACTAAAACTTTCTGAGGGGGTGTCGGAGGGGTAAATGGGAATACTGTTGGATGAGTCTCCGAAAATAAGTGGGGGTCTGTCATAGGTAAATTTTGTATGGGACCCTTCGTTTAGAAGTAATTACACATTGTTTTGCATTTGTTATATCTTTGGGTGTTACAGCACCTCGACTTTGAAAAATGTGTCGCAATTATTTTTCTCTTTTGCATTAGTTAATAATATAACTAAAAAGTAACGATGGATGACAACGAGATTAGAAACCTTAGAAATTAGTTAGAAAAACCAATGATTTTTTGGTTGATTCGAACGAATTTGCACGATGTCGCTTTTTCAAGATCATTTTTTCTTAGTCGCTAAAATGTGATTTCATATTCTTTTTTGTGACTTAATGCAATCACCCCATCCTAAGCCTGAAACTGTTCACGTTACAGCGTTGGACCAAATGCAATTAGAAAAAAAAAGAAGAAGAAGAAACAAATCATTTATAAGACGAAAACAATTTGCGCTCCACCCTATCTATACCAATAAAGTATTCACATTTACATTTCTATGCACAATTTTCCATAAATTCCTGTAAATTACTGGTTTTATTTATTTATTTATATAAGTAGGTATGTTTTTTTTTTTTATTTTTTTGTTGTTGTTTTGTTTAATTCTTGTTCTTTTTATTATCTTTACCTTATGACTTTGGTTTATGACTATTGAATTATTATCAAAATGGTAATGGACTCACAGTTTACCTTACAATTTAATTCATATATCTTTTCGTCGTAATTGGAACCATTGACTATAAGCAAAAATCTATATGAAATATATTTTTATTTTGTGTTTTTATATAAGTCGGAGTCGGAGTCGTATGTGTAAGTGGATGATAGGCTGAATAGTATATTATATTATTATTTTATTTTATTTATTTATTTTTTTTTTTTTTGAGTAAAAGTCTCACCGCATACAGTCTTCTCCTACATATTCATTATAAATATTATATATATTATATAAATGTAAAATATTCCGATATCAATTTCGTTGAACTTATGCGACGGCGACGACAAAATAAAATAAATTTAATTTTGGTATTGTTTGTTACCATGCGGGAAATATATCGATAAAAAAAAAAAAAAAAACAAAAAAAATATTAAAGCATTGTAAGTTATAAGTATATTATATGTCTTGTGAAATGAGTCGAATAATGTAGCCGATTGTGAGGCGATGTACAAGTCATTTTATTGAATAAATAAATAAAAAAAAAATGTTATGATTTTTTTTTTTTTTTTAGCTAATACAGAATTAATGATTACGAATTTAAACAATATTGTGGGGAAATGAGAAATATTTCTTAAACCATAAATTTTCTTTTATCATATAAATGATATAATTATCAATAAAACTCTCTGGGTAATTATACACTTTTACTACATGAACACTTAAAAGTTTTATTTATTTATATATTTTGTTTTTAAACCATTTTAGGAGAATAGAAATTTTCCAACTGTATCGCACCATGCGTGAAATCTGTTCTATATCAATGAAATCATTCGAGATATGTCTTGATCATTATCTTTGATTTTATAAATTTTATGACATTTTGAAATTATCTATCATCGATTTGTTTTATATATCAAAAATTATGGAATCTCTGGCCTTCAACAAAAAAAAAAATTAAATATGATTGATATTTTATAGTTACACATTACACTTAGTGCTTCATTCAATTAATAACAGAGAATGTTCATTCGACCATAATTTTACTATATAAAATTTATACACATAAGATTTATGGTGTTATTGACTGTCATTCGGTTTATATATCCGCGCCTTATGTGCATGCATACAAAATACATTTTTTTTTTATTTAAATCTTTAATTTAACTAAAACCGGAATACCTTGTTCTCAAAAGCCATTACAAATAAAATCGTCACTCTTGAAGTGAAAAAAAAACAAAACAAAATCAAAAAAAAAAAAAACATAGACAAGAAAAGAAAATGCACTTTTAAAGTAATTGTAATGAGAATAAAAAAAAAAAATTTAAAACACGGATAACCATAAATTTTTAATGAGTCAATTTGATGGTTAATGTTGTTTATTTTTCTTCGTTTTTTTTTTTCGTGTATCCACTTCTCATTTAAAATTATAGTGCTTTTATATAGTAGTTAAGGTTTAAGTTTATAGGCGTAAGAGAACCATAAAACATTTTTCTATCCATAAATTTACAATAGATTGCATTAAACCAACTTGTGTTGTTTATTTTGTAGGATTTATTTATTGTTTTGTTAAAATTTGTTGGCCAATCTGATGACAAACGTTTCGATTGAACTTAACTGGAATATTCCATTAAATTTGTAGTTTATAAGCTTATTTATTTTTTAACTATTGAATGTTTTTTTTCCAAATTCGATTTACATATTCAAATTAATAAACTCAATTAACCAAATGCAAAATTATATGTTATCAGTAGAGCTAGTTTATAAAAGACCTCCGACCTCTTACCATGGTTTTTTCAGTTGAATTTTCCATTTCCTCAATAATATGTAGAAAAGATTTTGTTATTAATGTGGATCTTTTTGGATGTGCTCTAGCCGTCCGAAGTTGTGAAAATGGCTTTATTTAAAACATTTT
The DNA here is from genome assembly GCA_011634745.2 of Catotricha subobsoleta. NCBI lineage: Eukaryota > Metazoa > Arthropoda > Insecta > Diptera > Cecidomyiidae > Catotricha > Catotricha subobsoleta. Next base: position 64,578 of record JAABKK020057282.1, read on the forward strand.
CTGTTTGTAAATAATTATTTGTGGTATACCAAAAGATGAGTAAGACAAAGGAGGGAGGACGGGAGATGGATTTAAAAACTACCAAAATGATACGGATGTTTTATTCTGAACAAACCCGTATCGAAAGACTCTTAACAATTCTAAATTAATCAAGTCAATCAAGTTACTATATTTTGCTTATAACTAAATGGTTTCAGAAAATCATATGAAATCTAACCGATAAACCGAAAATATCGGGAGACTCGAGTCGAAATCCACTAATACCAAATTTAATGAATATGTTTTTGGTTAATTGTTCATTTTTATTGAGTAAAAAAAAAATGTATGAAAAACATTTTATATTAAAATAAATATCTCGTTATGGCCGAACAAAAAAAATGTTTAAAACATTTCCATTTTGAATTGAATGCACTTTCAAGTAATTTATGATTTTTTTTCAAAAAAAAACATCACAGTATGAATTTTTATGGGCTTTGGTGTAATTACGTAAGTTATGTACATAAAATGTATAATTGCAAGTATCGTATGGTAAATGGTCACATATGTCGTTATTATTAATGCAAGGCTTTTTTTCGTTTATTTGTTTCTTTCATAAGAAGGAGCTCAAGGTTACCCCACAAAATAATTTATCAAAACGCGATATACAAGTTTTTTTTTTGTTTCTTGTCTTTTTTTATTTCAACTTAAGTACACGCAGATTATGGCTAGCAATTAGTTTATTATGCGAGTCAAAAGATTGCTAATTTGTTTGCTTAAACATTTCTTTTGATTACTTAATATCCGATAATTGGTTAGTTGCTCAATTTAATTGTAAAGCAAAGTATCAAGCGGAATGGTACATTTTATACTAAGACAATTTTGATTTGTAGAAAATACCATGCGTATTTAAACTTAATAAGTACGAAGAGTTTTTCTATTTCAGATGAATTTATTATAAGTGCTTTGTTCATATAATCATACGGGAAGTATGTTGTTTCTTCACATTAAATTTAAGTGGGTGAGTAAAGCAATGAATGTAGTAGATACTCAAGTAAAAAAAAAAAAAAAACACTTCATTCACAAAAATTATTTCTCTTTATAGCTTCTGTCAAGTGGAGATTACTTCTTTATTTTAGTATATTGAGAAATATCTACGGAGAAAAAGACTTTTATGTAATTCAGTGTCTTTTTTTATTATTATTATTATTTACGTTGGAAAATCCAGAGAAATAGTAATTTTCGAATATTTATCACTTAATCTGAAATTGTGTTCATACAAATATTCCTGTTTTTTTTTTTTTTTAAAAGAAGGTTTTTATCCATTTATTAATTTGTGTTTTTTTTATTTGTTTCAGGATTTTAATCAAGTCAGATTCAAGCGAGATATTACGTATTGAATTGCCAAATATCAAATCACACTTTTGCGATCTTTCGGTGGAAGCAACTGTAACCCAAATGTCTGGTGAGAACATTTTATTTTGTGAATTGTGGGAACAGGTTCCTCGCGCAATGCACTTATAAATAAACTATGGTGAGTTTCAGCGAGCCTCATCCTCATTAATTGTTATCATAGACTTTTCAATTAGATTGCATGTTTAAAGGTATTTATTTGACGGTATATTTCGATTAGCTTTTTTTTTTTTTATTTATTTATTGTGTATAAAAGTACATTGAAGCCTGCTTAATAATAGCACTCATCTAATATTTATCAGTAATTCAATAATTCTCAATAATTCATTACAAGCCACACCTTAACTAGATATCGGCATCATTCATTCCATTCTACAGCCAGTCCCTTTAATTTATTGATAATCTATTTGTGCAAAATAATAACCATATACCATGTGAATTTAAACGCAAAGGAAAATAAATCACAAATCACCACACTTTCAATATGACAAATTTTTATTCAAATACAAATATAATTCGGTTTATCTTTTCTTTTTGTCCATAAAAAGTCACAAAGTAAAGTATATTGCACACACAACATAAATTTTATGGTGACTTATAGTTTTGTATACCATAAAAAGGCATGCACAAAACGCAGAGAGCTTACTGAATAAAATCTACCTACTTAGGCATCGAACACACACAATTATAACTCCAAACAACACAAATTCTGATTTATCAGCATCAATTTTTAGAAAATGATCAATAGAACGAAAAATATAAAAAGAAATAAAATAAAATAAGCACAATTTACATTGTATTGGAAATGAAAACGCGTAGTAAACATTTTTGTCCAAATATAAATCCGGACCAAGGTTCACAAAATCTGTTTGAAAAACATTCTGATGCTATTGAATATAATATTTGTCTTAGATGACGTCATAATGTTTTAACTAAATAGATACACCGAGTAGGTATATTTATTTGGTTGGGTTCTCGTATTGCTTTATTTGTTGGATTTATTTTTTATTTATTTTTTTTGTCGTTTTTAATTGCATTGTTAATAATATTTGTAGGTATCGCGCGTGCAGCTATTAAACTCCTGTACGGCGTATGTCTACCGTCCTTGAAAAGATATTTTCTTTACATTTGAATTAATATTTAAAACTACCTCTCTGATGTGAATTGAAACAACCACACGAACACACGAATTGCCCATACAACTAAAAACTGATATTTTAATATAATCGGTTAAGTATATCTATATATATTATACAATTTTTTTTTTCTTTTATTTTTTATGCGAATATAAAGCCGCCACAATACATGCAATTCAAATATTGATGATTGTCAGTCCAGGTTTTTTTTTTGTATGTGATTTTTTTTTCTTTTTTGTAGACAAAAATAAATTGTGATTTTATAATCGAATACAACAAATTAAACATTTATATTTCAAATATTAAAATATTATTGCTTAGATTAACACCTCTTTCAATGTCGGCATGAGTCTCTCAAACAGTGTTGAACTGACCTCGTTGGTCTGCCGTCTTAATATTCGCATTTATCAAATATTAAAACAAATCCAATCTTGATTGTTTTTGAAAGAAATGCGATCTACACAAAATAGATCAGATCAATTTTTTTTTATCAAAACGATCTACTCCAGATCGTGTACTGATCTATATTTAGATCATTCATTTTCTAAAGCAGATCACGATCTGCACCCAACACATGTTTAATATAAATTAATATTTATTCGTTTCGTACACAAACTCACAAAGTTGACCTACCAGCATCTTTGTCGCCACATTGTGCAATTATTTGTGAGCGTTTGGCATTTCGGCAAGACGAATTGTTCTTTGACTTCTTTTTGCATTTTTCACGAACGAGTGTAAAATAAAAAATATGATTTATTTTCTATTTTGTCTAAGGTTAGTGCGACTTTATGCTATCTATCGATTTTATAGAATTCAAATTATTCAAAATCTGTGTGTCGATCAATTTTTCTCAGTACTTAACATATATTATTTTCATATCATTTTTGCCTTGCCTCCTACTGATTTAAACCCATCAACTACAACATTCTGTCTATGAACTCCGAACACATTATATTACAACATGCTTATGACATACATTTTCGACGAGCGATACGTAATTACAATTACTTATAACGGATGACGTTATAAAAAATATTTTGCTATGCCTACTTAAATTCCTCTAATCCATTATATGATTGTTAAGCCACCATAGTGAAATATTTTGATTGGTTTTTACACCAATTTGGAATACATTGAAGAATATTTGAGTTCAGGTTGAGTAGGTAGCGCGCGTCGTTGCAAAATGAAATTTGTGAAACACGCGAAAAAAAAAAAAGAATTAAATAAATAAAATCAACATTTTGATTCGCCGCAATGATTTATAATTCAGTTCAGTCTTATTGAACTGACTTCTAGATCCACATAACTAACTATATATATATTTTACAAATAGCGAGAATCGAAGCGAACAACTTTATACAAGGCCTACATCCGTTTATTACATACGCGCGCCCACTTTCACGAACTTTTTCTTTCTTTTATCATCATTAAATTTATTTATTTATTATTCTTTTTGTGAATATTTTTTCTCATTTTTTTTCTTCTCTTATTTAAATTGAAAAAATGGACATTGAAGTTTTGTTGTTGTTGTTGTGCTGGTTGTGTGTAAGCTGGTGATGATTTTCGATGATTGTATTTTGGTTTTTCATGTATTATAGTTTTTAAATATGTGCTAAAATGTTTGCGGATTCATTGTGAATGTGTACACTTATGCAGAGCCATACATAGATCACTCATACGACTTTCAATTCAAGTGTAAATGAGTACCGGCTCCGGCACCCAATTCAATGTATTTTAATTTGGCGTTTCGGTATTGGTGCTTTTGTCATACATGGTTAGGCTGTGGTACTCGCGCACTCGCTGTCATATTTATAATTGTTGCAACAAAAACCAAAATCCGCATTAGCTTATTGTCGGATCGTAAATTTTTTACTTGCGAAATTTTTATAAACATTTTCTTTTGAGCAAATATCTACCTTGTACAGATATACATTTATATATAATAAGTATATTATAGCGTTTTGCTCTATTCTGTATATGATGTGACTCAAATAATAAAAATCGCATGCATACCAAATGATATCATCGGCTCTAATATATATATTATTATTATTATTTTTTTTCTTAAGAATTTTATTACTTTAATTTTTGGCTGTTTTCTTTTGTTGGCTTGGCTGGTGGTTATATTTATTTTTTTATATTTTATCATAATTTATAACTATTTCGTGTGGTCCATTTATGGTTTCGAGAAGTTTATTAGAAGTTTTAATTTTATAATGTAATTAATTTTCTAAAAATAATTGAATGAACATACCTAGAGTAAATATACAAAAATTGCTTATGCCTTGTATTTAGAGTTTACATTTTATGTTGAACTTTGGTATATGAAGTAAACAGACATACATTATGTATGTACAATGTACATATATGTTATATATAGGTACGTACACCTATTGCACATTCAGCTTATACAAACTGAACTGTCGACGGTTAATCCGAACATATTTCTACTATTGATCAGATGATCATTTTATTGTACAAAAGAAGAATTTATTATCCCTGACTGGGACAAATAGTTTTGTGCTGGCTGAAGACAGTTTTAATTGATCTCAATTTAGTTTATGCGGTATTTCGGTTTAAGCGTATAATTTCAGTTTTTTTAGTTGTATTAGACAATTAAACAGAAATATCTCATAAGCTAAAAGACATATAAGTAGATTGTAGATTAAAACTTTCTTCAGAAAAAATGTTACTTTCGTCAAGGTTTCTTGTGTGGACCAAAATGATCGGATCAATAGTTTATAAAATATCTTCGATTAACGCATAGAATTTTCAGCCTGAATAAACTAATGCGTAATAATTTCCTTAAATATATTATATAGTTTATTTTACATTTGAAATAATATTGAATAGTTGATGGAACACATGGATTAATATTAAAGCTAGTCATTTAGATGAATAATATTTCTTATTTGTGGACAATTAAAACTCTATATCGTTTATTTTTTTTAAATAACTTCTTTTTTGAATAATCGACTGTGTTCGCAATTCACCTAAAGTCGATTTATTGGAAAAAGGACAGAGGGATACCTCAATTCATTTACTGTCCATAGATTTCATCAAATCAACAACCACTTAATAAATTGAATAAAAACCTTTAACTTTCAGTTCGATTAAATTTTTTCCAGAAACTTTTTTAGCCCATCCCAGACACAGCCAAAATATCGCGTATAAATTACAACTATTTTAAATAAATAAAACTTGTTCCATGCCACGACCTTTAAATATCATGAAGTCTTCAATGTCTCAAAAAGATTTTGTTTTTTTGTTTTTTTTTTTTTATTTCAATGGAATGTTGCTTGTTCTTGGAAGGTAATAGAAAGAAGAAAAAAAACTTGATGAAATTAGAATATTTGTTTTAATTATTATTACATTCGCCTGAGATGCATTTACTTTTTAATAAAATATTTTTTTTTTGTTTTTTTAAGATAAAAACGGAAAAGAAGAAATATGCGCATTACTTTTTATTTACAATGACGAAAATATTTTGGTGAATAATAGCCAATGTATATTTTTGTTGTCTTCTTAAGTCTTTCTATAATATGCTATTTTATATGACCTATAAGTAAGTGCCTTTTTATATACCACACAAAACAGTCATAAACACAAGAAAGACAAAAAAAAAAAAATTGTTTATATATAATATATATAATAAAATACCGGAGTCATCATGTGACAAAAAGTATGTCGCACGGGCACGTTGCTGTAAAATTGATTGTATGTGTAATTGCGTGATAACAAAATCAGAAAAAAAAAACAACCGAAACATGTGATTTTCTTCTTAAACTTCTCCATTAATGGAGAATCGCTATAACAGCGGACGTCAATATATTTGGTATCTATGATCGCACGGATTTGATAAAAAAAAAAAAAAAAAAAATGATAGAACTATTTTATGACAGTGCCAATTATTTGAAGAGGAGAAAGGGAAATCGTTTTTAAATCATGCTTTTATTCAAGTAATTATAGCCGAAGAAGAAAATTTACAAAAAAATTTCTCTTGGCATTTTATTTATTTTGTTCGTTCGTTCGTTATGAATTTACATGAATTTCATTATGAGATAAGTTCACATACCAAACGGTCTATGATATGAGGTTGGAATGGTGTAAAAGTTTTTTATTTTAATTTTTTTTATATTTTTTTTTTTTTATTTATATCGTGTCATATTTATTGACTCATTATAATCTATACCTACCTATAAATGAATGAGAAATATGAATGAATGAATGAATGATATGTTACTGCTTTTGTAACTAATAATATTAATAATAATGAATGACTAATTGATGGTTACACATATGTATGTATACGCGTTTACCACGGCACCGGATGTAAATTGTAGATTTTTGTGTTTCAATATTTAAATATTTTCGAAACCTCTATTAAGTTTAATAAATAAGTAAGTGGGAATAATTTTTGTTATGTTCGCTTATTTTGTATGTAGGAATTGTGGTGTAATTATTTTTTAGTAAAATGATATTGTTTTTGTTTATGCTGTTTAGCATTCCATTGAGACAAAGTAGGATGAATGAATTTAAATTATAATCAAATAGATGAAATCAATCATACATTTTGACATTTTCAGATAAAATATTTATGACTAAATAAAAATTAAAATATAAATAATAAATAACTTTTATCTTTCCATGGACGGATATAGGAAATAAATCATTTACAAGCCAGACTTTTGATAAGGAATTGAACCATCAACAAATTTGCAGTATGCACAAGCAGATGGAATATCTTCATTCATTTAGAATTGAATAACTACTTTTCTAGATGATTGAGTGAGAGTTATGGTGGTGGCTGCAGAAACTTGAAAAATTTGTCCGGAATGCGATAATACATAAATTTCAACATTTTATTGGGTTCATCGTTATTTTTACAAAGTGACTTATACTTTCTACAATTAAAATTCTGATATTTTCTACACATATAATAAATTTTCTAAGCTTCGCGCGCTAAGCAGGGACCGTGGCTTTGTGAATTATTTAAGTCAGGTACCTGAAGTAGCGCGCGTAGAATAGAAGCAAAAACGTCATAATTGGATTTTAGTGATTGTTCCTTTTTTTTTTTTTTAAAAAAAAAAAACATTTGTGTTTAATTTAATTTATTTTGATATAGTCCCATGTCTATTGTACTTCATCAGGTGCTCTGGTGAATTTAGAAACCCGGCACATGTTGGAGTACATTCAATTTGAGGACAGTTTGCGTCTGATTTTTTTTTTTTTTATACACATTATTTTTAACTATAATTACATGAACACAAGAGAAAAAATAAAAACAGATTTGCTTAAAGGAATGGAGGTAATTCTAAAGTATTTCAACTCTTATTATTATTATTACCCCTAGGACACGAATATGTTATGTCAATCACTTACACCTTAAAACCTATTTTACGCATAAATTTTAATATATATATTTTTTCTACACATATTATTTCAGGTCAGCATTATATAAATCGACTAAGGCTAAGTTCAATTACGCTGCATGGCGATGTCAACAGTTTTTCCAATACACATTTGCTTAGGGGCCGGGCCCCACTAGACATTAGCTTATACAGCTGAACTTTCTACTCTAAATAGAAGATATTTCATAAGCTATTAATTAGTCAGATCATTTTTGTGTACAAAAGTAAGACTGTTAGCCTTGACCTTTTGATCGATTAAAATTTTCTGTAGCAAAAATGTTAGCTTTGTCAAGGCTATCAATTCTTCGTTTATATACAAATGATCCAACCAGTAGTTTATGAAAAATACCTTCGATAAAATGTAGAAAGTTCAGACTATATAAGTTGCCGAAAACTCGTAGTTTGTGATCGATTTAAAATGACAATTTGCTGTTTGTACATTTTTAATGTAGAAAAACATTAGCAAAATATGTTAAACATTATTATAAGTTGCAACTTATTTGCATTCAATTATTATTTTGTAAGTTCATTGCTGTAATAAAATATTTAAATAAAGAATGATAAAAAAAAAATAATGCGTTATTTTTATGATGTTTTAAATATAGTTATTTAAATAATTTCATCACTTAGCAGAATTTTTAACAGGTTTCAATTTTCAATAATTTACTACTGAATAAAAGAAAAAAAAACACACCGAACCAGTTTAAAGATTTATAGCTTTTTAATTCGGAATTAATTAATCGAACTATTAACATCTGATGGAGAATACACGTAATTGGACTCAAATAACATATTAAATATACAGTTTTATCTCATTAAAACTATGGTTTAATGATGTGTAGCTAATTGATTTTCATAGTCGTAGAAGCAGAAGGTAAGTAAAGGTGTGAAAATAAGGATTTGTATTCGAGCTGAACCGAACCGAACTGAACCTCTAGAACCACTACTTTTTTGTGACTTCCGAACGGAACCGTTAAAATATTTTGCAAAAACTGAGACTTCTGATTCGCATTCTTAAAATATTTTCTATGATTCGAAATGTCATAAAATTTAAAGGGTACGAGTGGCTGGCTCAAATCAATATCAAACTATTATTAGAGAGTTTGCAAAATGGATGTACACGAATTTATGCTAGGCTCTGTAAACCGTGCATTACCGTTTACTTTTCATATTTTGTTAATTGAGGAATTGCTTTATTTACACCACTTTTATATATTTTTTTTGTTGATACGCGACAAGTTTCTCTTGTAAAATATTAAACATAACGTTACATCTGTCACGTGAAAAATTACTTAAATCGACATAATTTCGCGAAAATTGATAAAAATGAAAATTGTATTCCTGCAACACACGAGCAATGAGATTAAGGTTGATATCAGAATAAACTGAAAAATGTTATATATATGTATTATATTATTATTTTAAGAGAAAATTCGGGTACCGCAAGTCAGTGTTCCAACTCAGATATCTCTTAAATAAACAAGGAAAATAAAATAAAAAATTGCTCCGAAGACACACAAGCCAACGGTTGTATGATCAAATCCCTAAAAGGCATTTCATACTTTTGAGTCATCTCCGAGAAAAATCGGGTACCGTAACCTCCTTTTGCCATTCATTATTTGTTTTTTTTTATTTTTTTAAATTTACGAAATTATTGGAAATATTATCTATTTTGAAAAAGTAAAATGTAAGCTTAACTAATTTTAGAATCGCTTACAATATTTCTTGAAAATAATAAAACATTTCACACATGCGTTTTCTTGTATTTATAACGTCATGAAAGCCAGCGTCAGTGAAATAAACAAACTCATTGCCTCAGTTTAGTTTACGTTGATCATAAAATTTTCTGTTAAAAGCTAGCAATTGACGTCACAGTTTTTTTTATCAGCATTTTTTTTTTTTTTTTATCAAACAGTCTCTCTAGTTGCTGTCTCACTTTCATTTTGCCTACTATTTATGAGTTATATTTAAATTATTTAAGTTAATATTAGATCATAGCTTGTGTGCACAAACCTCATTTGTGAAATGCAGGTGGAAGTATTTTTAAATTTTTTTTAGTTGCGAATATAACTTTAACTATATACGTAAAACAGTTCAAAGAAATTTCTAGTATTTGTAATATGGTTCACGTAATTCAAGGTGGTTACGTAATATAAATAAGCGACTTTATATTAAAGAATTTATGTTAGCGTTTTTATCTTTAGTAAAATTGACGTAGAAAAAAAGAAGCATTTCTTCATTAACGTACCGTTCATAATATTTCAGTTTACTAAATTTGATATTTTCTTATAATACTGTAGGCTGTAGGCAGAGGTGTGCACGCTTTGGATTTGTGCTGGGGGGGCATTTGCTACAAAAAAATTTTTTTTTTCTTTAGCCAGTGACTTTTGAGAAAGTGAAAAAAGATACTATTTTCTCCAAATTATCATCGACGATTGCAAAACCGCCTCCAAAAAAA
>JAABKK020057294.1:0-10849 GCA_011634745.2 Catotricha subobsoleta
GTGTAAATGATTGTGACGTAGGCAACGTTTTATTGGGAAAAATGATACATAATTTATAATATGTAATAGATAAATAATGAATTGTAATGCCATTAAATTAAATAAATTCAAAACTCAAAGTTAAAATCAAAACAAAACAAAAACTTTAAGTATTCTCAGAAATAATTTTTTTGTTGTTGTTCAACATATATATTATATAAAACCAAAATAATTATCTTAATTTAGTACGTACTTAAATATAAGAAAATATTTTATATTATAAAAAAAAATTACGTATGAAATATATCGAAATTTAAAAAGAATTGTTTCAGTAAAATTTTAATCATAAAAATAAAGCAAGATCAAATGAATAAATAATAAGATGATAGAAAGTTCAATAAAAAATTCGGTCTATACATAAACACATTTATCTTATTTAGCTGAAGTTAAATGAAAGTCATTACTTGTTATTTTATTTAGTTTAAAATGCTATAATTTTTTATATTCCTTGATTAAAATTAATCGTCAATGTGAATGGTGGAAAAACAATATAAAATTACTTATGTTATCACTCAAGCGAATAGATATAAACCTTTTAAGTAATCTGCAAAATCGACCTATTGATTTTTTTCCACTATAATTGGTTAATAACTAAATTGTAGAAAACTAGAAACGACACATAATTTAACTTTATCAGTTGCAATACATATAGAAATTTACTATAGGATTCTGTTTTCTGTTTTGTCACAACAGAATTTTCTGAATTTATAGGGGCGGACTGAAATGGGCATATTATTTTCCCATACAGGTTACAACGCTATTGCTTTGGGATGGATTTTATTGATTTACTTAAAAATATAATAAATCGAAATAACACAAAAATGCATTATAATGTTACCGCAGCATCTAACATCTTATAAGAGAAATATGAATGAAAGGGAGCCAAATTTATTTCTTTGTCCTTCAAATACTATAAAAAGATGAAACGGAATCTACTTAATACTGCATGAAATTTTTAGAATTTCTCGAAAAAATTGAAGTTTTTTTCGTCTCGAAATTAAGTGAATGTAAAAATACAGCTTCAGCCAATTTATTAGAAATATTGTACTTATAAATCTGTACGAAATGAAATATAATGCGACAAAGTTTTATAACTTCAATTTCATGTTTATTTTTTAAATTAGAAATGAATTGAAGCCGATAACATAAATGTCTGAGTGTGATCTTATCCCTAAAAGGCCAAAGGTGTCCAAAGTCAGAGGTTAAATGTTATTTTCCTCAGAAACTAGTGGTTCAATCGGCTTAAAACTAATATGTATTATGTTGTAGAGTGACCGAATTTGATCTTACCGCAAAATGTCATTCCCATAGCTCAAAGATCAAATATTTTTCGATTTTTCTAGTGCATATTAATAAATTGAATACGAATCCAATTTTAATAGTCTTTCTTGTTTATTATCATACGCATCATAATTTATTCTTGACTGAAAATGGCAAATTTAATCAAATTCTTATTTAAAATTAAATTCTTGAGATCATTTATTTCAAAAGTGACCTATTAACCGATGTTGAAATAATTTTTTTTAATGTTATTCAACAACAAAATTTTTACATCGAGACCTGATTACCAGATAATTGAGTTGTACGAAAGTACAATCGTTATCTGCTGAACGCAGTTATAGAAATTATTATTATTGCAAATCTCTATAACCGATGAGTTAAAGAAATTCTAAGCCAGAATCAGTTAATATAAAAAAAAAATTTAAGCGCACAAAAAGTAAAAGAAATATGCAGCACCAAAACATGATATTTATGCTTTGCATAGTATTTAGTTTGTTTGGTGAGTATAAGAATTAATTGCAACACCATTCATATAAATAATATTCAAGATTGTCCTCTGCTTATAAATAAAATCAATTCTAATTTTCTTCATATCAAATTCATAGCCAAACCAATGATGAGTCGTGTCGTTGCAGTAGAACCATTTATTCAAGCACATGAAAGATTTAGAGAAGCCACAGGCAGTGAAGAAGCAATTGACGAACTTAAACAAGCACTAACTGATCTCCATATTTGTTTAAAAAATGATGAAACATTATATAAAGATCTACAAGAAATAGGACAAAATAAAGACATCGAACAGTTAATAAAAAAGTAAGTATGTTTTTTGTTTGCTCTATTTTCTTTTTTTAATTCAATAAATGTTATTTCTTAAGAATATGTCCAAAGAGACTAGTCGTCGTAGAATGTTTGATTAATTTTAAAACAGCTACTCAGATCCAGGGAGAACACTTTATATTTAGAATTCTAGAGAATTCATTGGATATTCTTTGTAACAATGATAATTCTCTAATGGAATCATTTATAACTGAAAACGGAAACGTTTGTATTATGTCAAAAAAACAAGAATTGGATACTTGCTTAGAAAATGTTGTCAATACAACAAAATCTTTAAAAAATACTGAGGTTTTTATGAGTGCAGATGATTTGTGCCAGTAAGACAAATTGAATTTATAGAAGAAAATTCTAATGTTATTTCAGTTATATTTTACTTTATTTTTTTTTATTTTTCAGTATCTGGCAAAAAATGCAGGAATGTTTTGTTTCAGAATTGGAAAAATGTACACAAACATCACCGGCTCAGTTAATTACATCCATATTTAATTCTGTTCGAATCCAAAAACAATGTGTCAATATTGTATCGACAAATAATTAATCAATTTTTTACTAGAATTGCTTTAATTTTTTCCACGTTGTAGACTTATTTTATTAATTTCTTCTTTTGTTTTGTAATTTTATCATATATGATATTCTCATTGTGTCAGAATCCAAATATTATTTAAGTAGTTATATATTTATATAATTTATCTTCTTTTTTTTTTTAATAAGTATAAATAGAAAATAATAATAATAATATCAATTTTTAAAGCACAGTTGACCAAAGAACATTTCATTTTGATGCTTTTGTATTAAGTACTTAAAAATATATTTATTTTAAATAATGATTATAAACATTAGATCACTGTCACAGTAACACTGTGACAGTGATTAGACACATATTGAAAACAATTATGATTGTCAATTAAGACTATTTAGTTTTATAAATACATTAAAAAGATTTTTTATAAGCTTTTAAATAACATTAATGGCTCTTAGGGCCATTTTATCAATCGTAGTTTAAAGTCCGTTTAGCTTGAGTTTAAACTAATTTTAATTTTATGTCATTTTTTCAATCATAGTTAAACTAAGTTTTATCATAAATAATTTTGATTAAACTGAGTTTAACTTAAACGCCCGATGTTGGCCGTTTAAATTTAAACTCAGTTTAAGTTAAACCGTGATTGATAAAATGGCCTTTATAAAGTTAATACCTATATAGCTTAAATGATTTCCAAATTAGTAATATAAACGTTTTACAAGTTCCATGGTGACGCTTATAAAAGCATTATAAATTCATACATAGTTTTATTGAATTGATTTATAAGGCTTTATAAACCACTTGTAAATCCTAATATCCTACGTCGGACGTCAATGCTAATAATTTAAACTTACATTACTTTAAATGCCTAAATTAATATCCAGTGCAGTACTACAGTATTTTGGGATTAAACAGTTTTTGTTTCATAAATTAAATAATATACATTGAACTCAGATAAACTTTTCTATCAGCAATTAATTATAGATTTCTTTATTTGCTTGTTGGATTAAGTAATCTCAGCAGAGACACCGAATTTAATGTTAACAAGCGGATGTAAACACATGAATATTTTTCAATAAAATAAAATCAGTAATAAAAAGTACCGCAGTTTTGTTCCATTGCAAATTTTTGATTCATTACTGAAACAATTATTATTCACACAATTGTTATTAGAGTATCATAAAACATATTTCGATGGAGAAGGGTCATTATTTATTAAAGTCATCGTAATCTCTCTTCTAGAGATAGAATGGTTTCCCGTGGTTCTCAGGAAAAAATATCTTCAAATCCTATCACGAAGGCAATCATTATTGGGCCATCGTGCCATCATTTATTAGGTGGGAAAAACGTACGCTGAATACATTAATTATAAGGAAATTGAATAAATAAATACGACTATTTTAATGATTCCAATGCTTTCAATGCTTCAATTATTAATTGTAAAATCTTCTACTTTCGTGAGAAATTTATATACATATATCTTTAAGACTTTTGCGAAATTTGTCTTTATCAGGAAAAAATTGGTTCTCATTTATTGATTCCTTACCTTTCTTGAGAATTTGAACTCTATTTATTACAGAAAACATTCAACCAGGAAATAAAGAAGTATAAAATAAACAATAGAAATATTAATATTTATTTAATTTTTTATCAATTTTGATATACCCGATATCGATGTCTTGTGGGTGCAACTGCAGGCGCTACTGAAAGCGGGTATCGAACTATAGTTCAAATAATTTAAGAAAATTTCATAAAGTTGGGTTCGAACTCGGAAACAAAATTGATATGGTTCAACTCCTTGTATCGTTATCAATTCGATTATTTTTACTTATAATAACCATATAAAATTTCAAAAATTTCGGAATCTTTTATAATAATTTTTGACATGTAAAAAAAAGTATGCCTCAAAAATAAATCTACGACTTTATAAGAATATGGGATAATAATTCTTTGTTTTACATATAACATAATAATTATAATATATGTTGACTAAATATAGAAAAAGAATGTCTCATAAAAATTCTATAAACATGTCGAAGAGATGCTACTTATAAGCATATACAGCACCAAATTTCTGACATAAAATTTTGTATTAATAGGATATTATAAAATTATTTTAAATATATATATATATATTAATTATTTCGTACCACAAAAATAATTCAATTTTGAACGAAGTTTACTTACATAATTATACATTGAATGGCTGTATAAAATAACAGGTGCCTTGCTGGCGTTTTTGAGAAAATAAAGACAGTATTGATGTTGTATCAAATTCTAACAAATTATATTATAAATGTAAATCGGATTTTATTAAAACGGAATTAAATATTCACTTTTCAATCTACTTTGAGTTTTTAAATTAATTTGCAGAAATACATATTTCTATAAATATTTTAATTTTTTTATTTTTTTAGAATTTTGAGACTTCGTACTTATTGATAATACATAATATCTGTTAAAATATATGCAAATACATGCGATAAATGGCTTTGTGTTTCAGAGTACTCAGCATTTTGATACATTTTTTTTAAAACGTAAAAATGATATATAAATAAAAAAATTCCCGACAAACTTTTTGTTATTTATTAATTTTGAAATTATCATTATATAATTTAGCATTAAGTACATGTGCACAGTGAGATTCCTAAGCCTTTTGTTCCATTAAGATAAAAAAAAAATTATTTTGGATTTATTTCTTAAATATAAAACTCTTTAAATACAAATATTAATAATTGATGAATGAAAATAGTTTGTTTGTGTTAAAAAAAAAAATAATTATCAATTTTAAATTTTATTTCCATGTAATTAAAAGCAGAAATAAATTATTATTATTAGTAGATTAATTAATTACCTCTGTATATATAATTATGTGTCAATTTTCAAAATAATTAATGTCTTATTGTCTTGTAACTAACATATAATCAATTTCAAGTTGTAATAAAAAAGAATTAATAATTAATATTGAAATAATTAAAAATAGATTTATAGCATGCGATACCTGCTTAACTAACATTAACCCACCAAAGATATAATTATAAATCTTTTGGAACTTATAGTTTCTTTTTTATCTGCATAATCGTTTTCTATATTTTAATTAACTATATTCACATTCATATTGACATTATTTATTATTTTTATTTTTTTTTTATATATATTTATAAAGAAATATTCTTAAAGATAATGAGCGCTAGCGTCATATTATCAACAGTGCGATGGGTCAGTGAAGTTTTTAATATTGTCGTAGGTTAATTATTAAATACAAAACGATTTCTACGTTTTGATAAAAGTTTATTTATTTATATTTTATTGAACAGAGGCATCAACAAATTCCAGCTAAATGGCCTTGTAATATACAAATTATATATTAGGCATATATATAATGGAAAATTCTACAAAATTAGTCGTAATAAAGAATTGTTTCTATAATATTTTCCAACGGACATTACTTCCTCGCTATCACTATGTTTACATTAGGCCCATTAAATATGGTCCCTTAAATTTCTCTTACAATGTATACCCCTAAAACCATCACCTAAAAACTTCTAGTGTATAAAATATTTTCAATTATTTGTTTTTTGGGGATGGCTTTAGGGGAATACATTGTATGAAGAAAAGTTGCACCATCAAAAATAAGTTGGGGTCACCTATCAGTATTTTTCTCATATGATCATCCCCCATTTACAAATTTAAGAGCCTAATGTAAGCCTAGTTGTATATCTATAAAGATAAAAAAAACTAATAAAAATAATAATAAATAACATATACAGATACAGATACACACTTGCATAATTAAAATTAACGAAATTCTGTATTTAAAAAAAAAATCTATAAAACAATTAATTTCCCTTACTCTTTACGTTTAAGTTATTTTAAAATTATTTATTTAATTCATTCCGCATTCATTATCAAAACCAAAATGAATTTAAATTAGATAATTAGAGTTTTATAAATTTTAATGGGCGCTTCGGTAGAACATCAAAATTTTAAAATCCCTGGATTAATATTCATGAAAATATTTATATTTATATTTGGTATTATGGTTGGCATATTTCTATTATTAACTGTATACAATTATATACATAAACAAACATATACTCGTATACCTCTATAAATAGATTGTTGATAGGAAATACATCTAAATATACCAACATACACATGAATCATGACTTTTTAACACCTTTTATTAGATTTACATCAATTAATATCAAATTTAATCTATTATTTAAATGGAAATTTAAAACTCTTTGAAAAGCTTTTAATCTCTGATTTCTGGCACATTCATTTTGGGCTTATTAATAGTTTTTAGCACACTTTGAATGAAGAGATACAACTACAATAAATGTTATGTTACGTGTAAACAAAATAAATCGGAATGTTTATCTATATCTTTACGTTGGATATGTTGTGCTAAAAACACAATAACAACTATAATTGTATATCATTTATAAGAATGCTGATAAATGGATATTTGAGTCTTAACATTATATACATTTAAATAGAAATGTAAATATATATTTGTTTTTTTTTTTTGATGATGATTAGATACTAAACCATCCAAGTGAGGAAAAAATATTTAAAAGTACGTATCGCATGTAAGTACAATTTTGTAAAAGACAATAAATAGAACAATGGATTATTATTGAAAAAGAAACATAACATTTATATATACGTATATATTTTTTTTATTGTGGATAAGTTGAAATGTAACACAGGCATTGATTGTGAGCATGATATAAGAAAATGTACCTATTTTACATTACTTGAAAAGGAAAATTTATTATTAATTGAATTTTCTTAGCTGTTAAGAAGCTTTAAAAGTAAAATCTTCCATTAAGCATAATCAAAATGAATTACGAATTCACTTATCGCATGTTTTAAAGTTCAGTTATTGGATTATTATACATTTTAACAATCACTAAGTAAATATATCAAGTTTGATTATATTCAGTTAAGACTTTTAACAAGGGTTTTATTAAGGGAAAAAAAAAGTCCAGGTTTATAAGCAGCTATTTATTTTTGTCTATGCGTAAGTATAGAAATCGATATCTATAACAAAAACAACGAAAGCTATAATTTTTTTAATACATAAGCAATCATATTGACGTTTTAAATACAATAATACTCGTATAGGTAAATAAAGTACGCGAAATAGAAGAAAATTGCTAAATTTTGCTTTTTAATTTATTCTTTTATCATTGATCCGTTGATAATTATTTCACAAGAGCTAAAACAAATAATTGCAATAATAATAACATTTTCAGATAGTAAATGCTTATCAGTCAGGCTGGCTTATCCAATATTTTACATTAACTGTGAAACAAATTCTATTGACAGTAAATTAATAAACAAATACCTGCGAAGATTATTCCATATAATAGATTACATTATGTCTACTCTAGAAGGCTCTATGAACATACAATTAATAAATGCGAAGTTATTAAATTATAGATCTCCTATTAGACTATTAGTTTCACAATTCCTATTTTTTCTTTCTTGTGTTTCTCAATTGTTACAATTTATTTTATACGAGTATTACAGTTGGTAATAGGTTTTTTATATTTAAATCAGGATTGGATTAGAGCTGAACCTTAGAAAACTTTAATCACTTACCTTATAAACTAAAAAATAAAAAAAAAATGTAAAGAAATATGCTTTCAATTTGTAAGTTTGCGAATACATGTTTTAATTTAAAGCTATTTTTGGATTCAATCGTCCAAGATCAAAGATGAATTTAATTTAATGAACGGTGAAGTGAATTACTTTACGGTGATTTCTAATAATAAATGCGAAATAATAGACATTTTCAAGCCAGAATACAAATTATATCAACAACAAAAATAAATAAAACATTAATCTAATCTAAGAAAAAACAAAAAAAAAATCTACACAATATTTTATAGCCACTCCAGCGTAAATTGCAAGTTAATGCATGCGCTGAATAAATCTTTATTTTATTCTTAAATACATTTTATATTTACTGTGCTATAGATATATTTTTATCGTGCTAATAAAGTGCAAAACTACAAAGATATATGAGCTGGTCGATTTCTTAATTCAAAACGAGGCAACATATAAAATTACCATAAAAATATTATTGCTAAATATAAGATATAATAATGTTAAAAATCTATTACCAAAAAGAAATAGCAAATATACTTAGTAGAAATATTATAAATTTGAAAGAAATTCAATACCCAAATAAATGTAAAATAAAAATTCCAAATTTAATATCTTCTAAGGTTATCACTGTGTAAAATGTATTTGATAATAATAATAAGTAATTTTTATTTAAAATGACAGAATTCAATATAGCAATTTTGCTTAAAAAATATATTTATTCAAAAAATCGTAATCAATTATATTAGGTATAAAAATATGCCTGAGTGAGCAATAACAAGACACCTATGAGTCATGGTAAAGATAACACACAAGTGACTAGAAATAATAATATTTTTGTTTTAATTTTTATTTTTTTTACGCAACAACCTATTGGAAGATATTGAAACAAAATAAAATATGAGTGCACCGAAAAATGTGGACTTTAACCACATTCATCACCAGACACATTCATACTTGGATGTTTTGAATTTCCAGGTGGTAGTTCACCATCTGGATTCTTTTTCTTATTTTTTTCACTTAGCTTAACAAATAAGGGTTCAGTTTTATCCAGTAACGTTTTTACAGCTTCGTGTGCTCCACCAACTTTAACACCCATATGAGCACAGCAAATATTCTCAAAGGACCAATCATTTAGAACAGTTTGTAACCAATCACGAAATTGATACGGAGCCTCTGCTGTTGGATATAGTCCAACATTTTTGAGCGATGGATGAAATGCAATTGTGCCATCCTTATAACCAATTAATTTCAGCAAAAATCCTGGTTTGTCGGCATACATGATTGTATCATCAACATGAAGAGTTTTAGATGTTGGATGATAAACAAAAACACATGTAAAATGATTTGTTGACTCAGGTAATGGATTAACAAACTCAGCTCCTAAGATTTATATAAAAATTAATTTTATATTAAAATGTACTTACACAAAATGTAATAATTTTTAACAAAATACCTGCTGGAATACGTAATTCGACAGTTGGCTCCCATTTTTTTCGTATTTCAGAATCTTCAAGACTTCCCGCCCATGGAATATCCGTTAGTCGACGTAAATGTCTTGGTGTTCCATAATATTTGGCATTCGGATATAGTTGATGAAAAGCGGGAAAAGATAACGTATGAAATGGATGTGTAGCAAGAACAGCTTCAATATTTTCTCCGTTATTAGTTAAATCATTTATTTCCTTTTGAAGACGATCATTCATTTCAACTGTATCAATTACCAAAAATTTTCCATTTTGCAATTGAACAATTGACATCTGTGTTTCAATGTCAACCACTTTAAATAGTTTGAAGTGACCTCGAACATTCCAGAAACCAGAACCAATTAATCTAAGTTGCTCTAAAATAGCTGCAGCCATTGTAACGAATTTTAGTAATATGTATACTGATATTTAAAATATACTACTGACTATAATAACTTCAAATCTGTAACTATATAAGCAATAATTTTAATCTGTAACTTTGATAAAGAACTTTGTGTTGTGTCATTCGGTAAATAATATTACTGCAGATAAACGTCGCAAAATGTATAATATAAACAAACAAAAATATTATAGAGTGAGTTCCGTACAATGTTTTATCGATGATGCAGATTAAATTTAAAAAAAAAAAATTCAAATCGACTATTTAATCGACCGTTAATTCATAATAATAATACAAATTAATAATTAATAAAATTCTTTTAATTCAGTTAAGATGTATTTCATATAAATCATATTATGTATTTATATTTTCTTCGAAATTACTTGCGATTTTAATTTTTAATTATTATTTATATATTCGCAGTAATTGGTACCTCTATATGTGACTTTTCTTAACTATTTTCATGAATTTTTCTGATTGTTCTTTAAATTCATTCCTAGGGGTAAAATATACCTTAAAAAATACTTATAACAGATATACTTTATACAGAGTTGGCAAAACACAATAAAAAACGTTTTTTTCGTTTTATTTGTTTTTTTTATTTAATTTTAACAAAAAGTTCTAAGATTGCTCTTATTTAATGAAAGCATTACAAACAAATAAAAATCCAGAAAATCCAATACAACC
>JAABKK020057305.1:0-10849 GCA_011634745.2 Catotricha subobsoleta
AATAAGCAAAGTTGAAAACTGCATTAAAACAATTTTGCAACATCATAGCCTCTATAAAGCAATCATAAAACTTAAAATTTTTATTTCAGAACCAAATGGAAATTTAGTTGTTACTTGGGATTCCATTTATATATAATCTATTTATAGTCTTCTACGCATTTCAATTTATTTTCGTTCGCATTGATGAGGTAAACATAAATATTACCTTATTCTTCTCCCGCTTACATGCTTTCTTTTGATTTCCTTAAATTTTCTTCTTTTTTTTTATATATAAATTAAATATATTATATTTTCAAAGGTTAAAAGGCCTTATTCGTTCAGATACGGAGCAACTAAGTATTATTGCTGAAGAAATCTAACAACCAAAGATACACAGGTACTAACAAATACAATACATTGTCATCCACGTGCAATTATTTAATTTAAAAAAGATACATCATTTTCGTAAGCGATTCTAATTGGAAGTAAATTATGTGGTCAGTGAACAAATATAATTTGATCAGCAAAAAAGAAAATTATTTCGTCAGCGAAATAAACAATATTGTTCAACAAAATAAGCGATTTTGGTCATCGCTGATCATTCTCGCTGAACAAAATTTAATTTTTTCTACCTCAAAATGACTTTTTCATGATATTTTTTTGCTAAATATTAAAACTTTTACTGACAATTTAAATACAACCTATTATAGTTTCTACCCGTATAACCTGTCGATAAAGATTTTTCAAAATGTGCTACAGCTTCATTTCGGATTTAATAAAAAATTAATAATTGTAATTGAAAATTCATGTAAATTAATAAATTTGAAAAACAGAAAATCTAGAAAATAATTTTATAAACAATAAAAAGAAAAAAACATATAGATAGCTCAGTTCATAGTGAAACAAGAAAGCGATTATTCGGGTTAAGTCACGAAAAATTGATTTGGTACTTGGTTGGGTGACCGCGACAAGACGAAAAAGAGAGAAATTTTTTATCGATTGTAACGTTATAGAATCTTCCCAAAACCTATATAGGAAATAGGATCTGTTAATATAGGATCTGTACAGGTTATATACACATTGGTTGTGGTCATACTTCCAAGATTCGATGACCGTTAAGTTGTTATACATAAAGGAAAAATTAGAAATTTTCTAATATTTCTAACTTAATTCTAATAGGAATGTGGTATATAAAATATAAAAAGACAACAAAATTATCGCAATTATTTCAGCTTATAAGATAAAAGCCTTTGAAGCGAATAGCCTTTAAGTCGATAAAATTTCTTCGAATTTTATTCTAAACATTTTTTTTCACTTCAATTTTCTGCGAACAAACATCACTTCACTTTTCACTTATGCTAACGATATTTGTCTATACATCTGCCAAAAACATTTAGAATTCTACCAATAACTCACAGATTATTAGTCAGTCAGACTTTTATTTACATACCAACTCTTGTTTCTATATCTTTTGTTTTTGTAGGTATTATGTTATTTTATATTACCTACATATTTTATTTTATATTTAAGTTTACGTTTTACTTCATTTTTGAAAAATTATAAAGTATTGGTTTCGTAATTGTTTTTCTTTTTCCTTACAAAAATGAAGTTGTGTACCAATCCATTGGTAGCTTGTTTTTAAATAGGTAAATAAATGAGTATTATATTTATGTTTATGATATGTGTGGTTGGTCTTATGTTCGGTGTATACGAACTATGAAGTGTGGTTGTCTAAACTTGGAATTTTATTTTAAAAAAATTCTTGAGTCATTAATTCCAGAACTATTACATACCTATTATATACATTGTATACAGGTGCTTTTGCTTACTATAACTAAGAATAATAGTTTCAAGTCTGATGGTGCGGTTTATGTACGTTCAACATAACTATAATATTCTTAAACATACATAGTTTTCTTTATATGTTTTTGGTTTGTACAACGAATAAATAAATTTGTAATGTATGAAAAAACAATGTCATAACTCATAAGCATTGTTTGTGCGCTTGATGCTGTAAAACATACCACTTTTTTTTTCTATTTTCATCATAGCAAAAACAAAAATTAAATAAATAAATAAATAATAAAAATAATAACAATAAAAAAGCAATAAATTATAGATCTAGAGTGTACACATTTATTTCAAAATCTTGTTACAAATATATAACAAAATTACTTTCGATTGAAATATATTTTATACAATATTTTGTGGTTCAATAACGAATGGCTGAATAATATGAAAGCTATTAAAATAATATAGCCAATTTACTTAAATGTTTTTTTAGAGGCTGGCAGGTAAATTCTATACTGTTATACAAAAAAACAAAAAAAAAAAAAATTATGTGTAATATATATGTATATGGTAACGCTTTTATAAAGCCATCAGAAATCGTAGCAGTTAAAACATATATAAATATATATATATATATATATTAATAGAATATATATTTTTCGGGCAAATTATTGTCGCTTACCACATAGCTAACAGAAGACTGAACATGGAATGCTAGGAAAATCACAAAATGAAAATAATAAACGATGAGAACAAAAAAAAAAAAAAAGAAATAAAAATAAAATACGGTATTATATAAAAAACAAAGAACATATCTAAATATATTAAAAAACGGCGAACGATGTAAACAGCTGAAATTCAAGAAAATTTGTGAATATATATAATTTTCATGTCTCTCTACAATAATATAATACTTGCCTTGCATACACGTCGCTTTTATATAGAAATGTGGTAGAAACACAAATGTTATATAGAAATTTTTAATGACGTCATAGCTTGCGCAGGTCTACTAATTTTTATATAATAAAATATTTTGTTTACGGCTGCTGTTCGGGTATCAAATTTTCTATAGTGTATAGTAGATACTAAAAACAAAATGCACGTATATATAACTCTATTTCTCTCTATATATATATATATTTTAAATTGTAGTACATGCTGTGTAGTATAAGGCATGTCGCGCGTCGCTCACGATACATTCGCGATGACGGTAAGAACGGTACGGTATAGTGTACAGTTCTCAACAGCTTCTTGGATAAAAATTAGTTTAGTTTAATGTCGACGGTTGATTGTATTGTACGCAAAATTCAAAAACGTTACAGCGACGAACGAAAACGTGAAGAAAGCTCAATTTAACGAGAAGCTTTTTGCCTCTTCCATTCTACATATAAAATAACATCTAATATATTCTACACACTATTTTCTATAAAATTGTATGTATAGTGAGTCTTTCCGCCCGGTTTGATTGAAAATCACTTATCTACATTTTTCTTACTTCTTCAGTTTTATTTTTGTCTATTTAGTTTTTCATTATTATTATTATTAATATTATATATTTTTTTTTGTCGGTCAGTTTTAATTGCATTGCAATGTAAAGACGCAATGATTGTGTTTTTATTGTGCTGCTGGTTCATAACCAACGAGATCAGTTTCACGTTAGCATATTAAAGAGTGATTTAAAAAAAAAATATTTGTGGGATAAAAAATTATTTATAACGATAAAAATAAAATATATTCTTTTTTTGTTCCCTGCTTTCCTATTTTTACTTATTTAAATTTATGAATTTCTTTTTTCTGAATATGCACTACTC
Source organism: Catotricha subobsoleta (assembly GCA_011634745.2). NCBI lineage: Eukaryota > Metazoa > Arthropoda > Insecta > Diptera > Cecidomyiidae > Catotricha > Catotricha subobsoleta. The sequence continues at coordinate 3,582 of JAABKK020057305.1, forward strand.
TGCGACTGCGATATACATAAAATTAATATTTAAAATAAAATAAAAACAATTGTTAAAATGTTTTTCTGAATACAAATGAAAAAAAACGAAAATAATTCCAGATGGATTTTATAATAAAATAGTGATGGTGCGTGTGAATAATAGTTTTTAAATAAAGAAATAAAATTTTAATCAATATTAAATTAATTTACATCTAAATTTTATTACAAGTATTGAAAGAATAATATAATATATAGAGCGACATTTATATAGTTTTTTTTTTTTTTTTTAAGTTTTTGGTCCTATTTACTATCGTGGTAGTTCATTTTTAATGTGTCTTATTTTATGGATGAACTTGAAATTTTAAAATAGATATAAAAAAAAAAAATTAAAACAATAAAAACAAGAAAATTGTTTCTATATTGATTATTTTACAATTTATAACTGACAATAAATCATAATCTCTAAATTTTCGTGGTCCGGATAACAATGGCCTTAATAATAATATTTAACATGCCGTATGTACTATTAAAAGCAAAAGTTTTAACTTTTAATTTTTAATATTATTAGAATTAAAATGTAATTGATATTCGGTTTGTATGCGTAAATAATACTCTCATTAAATTCACCGCAGGAATTGAGGTTAATCTTGATTTTCCCATAAAAAAAAGAAGAATGGAAGGGATTTGTTTTAAATTATAGATTATATTTTGAAGAAATGAGAAGAATTTACGCAAATAAAGGTATATTTAAATGTGAAATTATCTCATGGACTTAATATTGAAATTTTAAAATAAAAACGAAAATTTCATTCTATTCTTTTTTTTTATCCTTTTTGGAATTTAATCTGCTTTAGAATAGAATGTTATCTGTTTATTTAGCACCTAAATACATAAAGTTTATAAATGCTTACATTCTCATTTATCGCTTTACACTTTACTTACTCTATTTTAAATGTACCGATTGTCTAATTCAGGGGGTAGATAAAGTTAAACTTCATCCAAGCAGGTACAACTCATTCTCTTTTTCAATTATTTTCAAATAATGTATTTACCTACAGCGGAGGCGGACAACGTTGCAGCTACAATATAATAGAAATAAAATACACGACACAAAAAAGAATTTTAAGACAATTTTGGGAAACGAAATAATTTTATATAACTTTTTATTATTATTATTTTTATTTTTTGTACTGTTATGATTTTTATTATAAGTATATCCCTTTAATTAAATGCAAAAAATATATTCTGGTATAAGAATTCTTTAATTAAAGAATATTTACATAATGACTTTTACTCTTTTTCTTAGCTTAACATCGTTTTTATTTTATTTTTGTTTGATGATGTGATTTCTTTTTTATTTTCTGTTTGCTGTTGTTTGTTTTTAGAAGGTATTATGTGAATTTCCTACAATAATATAATATTTAGACTAAGTAATTGTCCATGTATAAATTTTAAGTTTATTCACACGTATAAAATAGAAATATGTATATCATTATTTTATTTGTCCATTGCATACTGAAATGTGCGATAGGTATTTGTTTAAAATATATAGAATAATCTCAGCTCAGTCAACATGTTTATATAGCTGAGTGTACAAGTGTGAATATGTGTGACTATTGTATATTCCATTTAATTATATATATATATATATATATGATATGACATTTACCACAAAATGTAGTTTCGCTTTGGTATAGGATGGATAACTTAAGATTTACATCCAGAACAATGATGATATAATATCATATATAACTCTTACCTAACCTACCTTAAATAAATTGAAATAATACTGTTTCCCTCCGACTCTTCCTCGTTAACTAACGAAAACAATACTATATATTAATGTACATAATAGATATTTATCCATAAACAAACACATACATACTTATCATATATAAAATAAAATCTACATTTAAGTTTGAGTATAATATTATGCATTATGAATGTATCATCTTATATGACTATATCATATAATGACGACAAATAGTTATATACGTATTAGACAACATTTTCATGTAAACACATATAGAACATAATTCATGTGCGTATACGCTTTAGGTTGGTTAAATTAGATTAGATTTAAACTATCTTGTTCAAATAAATTGTAAAATCAAACAAAACAGTCACCTTAACCTAACGACACAATATTATTGTTAAATTTAACATTGTCTTGTGTGTGTGTGTGTGTGTGTGTATGTGTTTTCTGCCCTGGTAACTGTGATATGTTTCTTGTACTTTTATACAAAATTTATTTTAGCTACAAAATTTGAAATATGTGAAATGTTTTAAATTTTCTAAACGAAGATTAATGTTTGTCTTTTTATATTATGTCACCGAAATCTTATTTTCATAGCCATTGCATTGAATATTCTAAGCTGAAAAGGAAAGGTAATGTTTTGCCCATATAAGATAGTGTATAATTTGTTATGAGTTCATATTTCATAGTGGTTTATAACTATGAAAATTATGTGGCAGGCTGCACTAAGAAGAGACCTATATAAGATTAAATTTATATATAATAATAATAATACAAATTATATTATAGCTTAATCCACTTTCGTTATTCTAAAATATCTCGCTCGTCTGTCGCTAGCAATAAGGAGAGAATAAATGAGGTTTTTGTTTTCACCATTTCTAAAATAAGAATTCATGGCATTTATTACTATTTTAATAGAAACTATATATCCTATTCACCAAATACGAGAAACTACTAATTAAATATGTTTTATATCATTCTACGAATTGGAGATTTTTCTAAATTTTCATAACGTTTCATCTAATTTCTATTGAACACTTTTCTAAACTTCATACTATTTATGTCAACTTCAATATGAAATTTTGTTGCCTTTCTAAAAAAGCTTTAATAAAAGATTCATTTTTTATTATTATTAAAGTTTTCCGAAGTTACATTGAATACTTTATCTAATTTATCGAACTTCTAGTTTAGAAAATATTAGATAATTCTTTATAATATATATATATATATATACGAATAGTAGATCTGGCATATTAAAATATTATCAGATCTCCGAATTTGGGTGAAAAATTGTCAATAGAATAGATAATAATTATTCCATTTGAAAATATTTGAATGGGTTTTTTATTGAAATAATTCTTCTATTTTATTTCCATTTCTTTTTTATTTTCAAGAAAAGTTATTCATATTCAAAATTAAACAAAACCATTTACGGTATTTCATGAAAATAAAAGGAATGTTGATGACTCCCGTAAGTCTATTAAAAAAAAAAGATCATTTTTACTTGTACGAGAATCTACATAATTCGTTCTGATGCTCGTCAGGAACTTGAAAATGCATTATCCCCATATATATAAATATTTCTGAAATGAAAATCCAAAGTGAATGAAATTTATGTATTAGCTATTTGGAATATTTCTACATAGAATGGAGACATATTTACTTACTTCTGCTTTCGAAAGTAAAAATACTTTTAAAAAGGAAATTATTGCTAAAAATATTTTTTTTTAAAAACAGTGCAGCGTTTATGTTACTTTATTTTTCAAGTTTACGTTAAAATCATCATCAATATTTATTAAGTAATTTTTAATTACAGTTTTAAAGCCTTTTTAATTGAGCCAGCATAGTTTTATTAAAACTACATGTTTTTTTTAATTACTCTAAACATATTAAATAAATAAGAAAAAATATTTATATACTATTTATGATCGTTAAAATAAAAAGAAATCAACACGTTCAGTAGCGCTGCGCTGGAAATTATTGAAATATTTTAGCGCGAAATAAAACATGTCAGTTTTTAGCTGATCAGCAGCTCGGCTATCAATCCCTGGATTTGTTACCATGTTTTTCAATTCAATATTAATTGTTCAGTAATTTAAGATAATAAAATATGAAAAAGCAATGAAATGTGTAGAGCTTAAAGTTTTTTTTTTTGTTATTTATTGATTTTGGAGAAGTATACATATATGATATTACTCATAAATAGCAAGCCTCGACACTTTTTTTGTTGTTGTTTTAACAATTAAATTATTCTCAGCAAAATGAATTGAGGTTTTTATATTAGAAGATTGTCAAATAAAAAAAGCGCAAACTAAATATACATATTTTTGAAGTTTTATTACAAAACAAGACGATTTCTTTTTTTCATGCTATAAAATAGATGACTATCTTCTGTGCGTTATAAAATTCTTATTTCTATTTATATTATATTTAAATTCATGATTCTCTTGACCTGGTAGATATGCTTATACTGAAAAATATATAAGTAAAGTACTATAGAAGTATATAATAGAACAGAAAAATAATATATTTTCATACAAAAAATTTCCAGCCAAAATTTTAAGTGAAATGCACGTATACTCAGCTGTCATCAGAAATTTATTAATCTTATTATTATAATATTTATTACATATGTATGTTATCATAATATATTTAAATAATTTTCTTATTAATTTTAGTTCAAAAATGAAAAATATGTTTTTAAGCAATTGCTAAAAGCAAAAGTAATTTAAAAAAAACAAGCTGCCAATGGTTGGCAGTTTGGCACCCAACTTTATTTTTGTTAAGAATATTAATTTTAATTATAAATTTATTTTATATCAAAAGACGCAAAATTTTATTCTCTTGAGAATATAAATATTTCGGTTTCAATCTGTCCACTCAAATCCTTAGCAAAATAACAATAAAAAAAAGTTAACATTTTTTTCACTAAATAGGTTCTCCCACCAACAAGAAACTACCAGAGGTTAAAACCAACTCATATACATATATTTTCAAGATAATAAAACTCTGTGTCTTTTGGTTCGGCGATGATCAATATCCTACCACAACATTCTGAGAATAATCCAAGTGATCAATAAAATTGGATTGCACGAACAAAAATCTATCACTGACGTTACTACCACTAAATCCTGAGAAAATCCAATTTGATTAAATATTTTTTTTGCTTTATTAAAATTTCCCTAAAAAGACATCATAATTATCAAAAAAAATTACGCAAAAGCACTTGAACATTTTTCAGTTCTATAGTCCATTTTCTTTACTGATATAGTTGTTCCAGAATGATTTTTGAAAAAGTGAACATAACCATTTTGTTTTGCTTTGCATCTTTAATTACACACTTTTCGTTTAGCTGCAGTCTTTTCCTAATACTCGTGGAAAAGTGAACTTTATAACTAGAAATTTTAGGTATAGGAAAACATGTACCTTATTGTAAAAGTCTTTTCAATCAGTTTATCGGCTTCATGTAACCTATACATCAACAAACTTAATCGCAATGTTATGTTTTACAGTTTGTTGTTCAATCCAACTGCAATATTAATTGTACAAGTTTTAATTGGGAATTGTTTTATGCAATTCAATAAATCACTAACGATCAATAATACCACAGAGCTTACAAAATAATCTTTTTTGTTTCACAGTTTCAGGGAAATTAATTTATCTAAGAATACAGATAAAATCAATACAGATATGGTTTTATTTTCATTTAAATTGTAAAATATTGAACAATAATTCTTAGAAAACGTTTTTAAATTACATGATTTTAAACTTGTTTGCTTTAAAAAATATATATTGAAAATGATGCATTATGCCTTAGTTCAGGAAAACATCATAATTTGTTTAACTGCATCAAATCTGCAGCATTAACATAATCTGGGTAGCCACAAAAAATTCTTATCGAAAAAATAATATATTTTATTTAAGAATAGCAAACAGGTATGAGGTAACTCCGAATCATACTTTTTATTTATAGAACGAAATAGTTTATTGGAAATTTTAATTTGAAATAATAAAAATCTATTGTTGCTAATGGCCAATGTCATCATATTATTTGAATTAATATAGCATGGTTTACCATAAATAAGCGTTATGAAAAAATTATTTTGCATTTATAGTAAACTATATCTAAATAGACCTACTAAGCAGATATTTTTTTTTATTTTTTTTTTTCGTAATTAACTATACGAAGAATGCAAACCGAAAATATATTACTAAAATAACTTTATAAAAAAATATTAGATTTTATTTTATACAAGCTGCGAATCCACTGGCACAAGCTTTAATTTATTTTATTATTATTTAAAAAGGCTTTAAAGTAAAACAAATCCTCATCTCATCATATCCCTCCTCATCCCTTCATATACCTTAACATCCCTTTACACTCCTTCACATCTTCCTACTTTCTCTATTATCATTTTTATTCATTCCAATCTTTGCAAAAAAATATTTTATTATATTTACTTTCAAAAAACCACTAGCGTTCAGTAATCATTATAACCTTTATTATTATTTTATTGATCTATTGATTTATTGATTTTTGTTACTATATAGGAAGCTTTAAAAACTTTAATGGCCAAAAACTCTCAGAGTTAAACTAGAAAGTAGACCCATGCCATATTGTTAGTGTCGGCTATCCTCACAATAAACAATAGTCCGAAAAAATTTATGTCCAATTCTCGAGTGAATCAACCTCATTTTAAAGGATGAAATAGCCATTCGCAGATCATCATTCTCGAGCGGCACCGATTATACAACTAATGAAAGTTCTTTCATTAAAATCGGTCCACATAGTGTGTGTGACCGTCCGGAGTTCCGGACATAAAATAAAATAAAATCTTGATTACAGTACTTTATTCAATCGATAAATCGTTAAAATGAAGCAAAAACATAATTTTGCTTTTGAACTAATATTTGTTTTTAAATTTTATAAACCAAATTAATTAGAGTACAGAAAAAATAATTGAACCAAAAAAAATACTATTATATTCCTTGTAAAAATTTTTAGGTAAAAAAAAAAATTAAAGCAAAAACATACCAAAAGACGCAGTTTTTGGTGTAAATATACATGTTTACGTGAAATGAAATCGTGTACCATTGGCAGCTTGTTTTATTGAAGTATGTTTCATAATTTGTGTTCTAGTCTCTAGTGTGCGGCCCATGTAGTTATCTGACGTTTGGCAACTTAACTTAAACAAATTGATTCCTTGCTCTGCTATAAAACTGTGCTATCTGATCCGATACAAAGTATGGGTTCAAAATCGCATTTATATGGCTTTTTTCTTCTTTTTTTTTGTTGCTTTGTGTATTCTTTTTTTTTAATTATTTAAATTAGAATCATTCCCAGTAAAATGTAAATATGTACTTTTAATTTTTAATTAATTATTTGAAAGTACGACAATATTTGTTCTTAGTTTATATTATTATTTTTTAAAACAAACTTTGTCTTCCGTTTACTTTGTAGCCATTTAGCTCAACCCTACAAATTCATTCATATTTAAATAATTATAAATATTACATTTAGTAATATTTAT
>JAABKK020057316.1:0-10845 GCA_011634745.2 Catotricha subobsoleta
GTTTCAACGATTCCAAATCATCTGAGATAATTCAGATTGGTCTTTGGGAACTGAAGTTATGCACATATAAAAAACCACTGCAAAAATAAAAATAAAAAATAAAATGTCCGCTTTACCGGAGAATGGCCCACCAATAAATAAAATTTTGCCCTATAGGAGCTGAAGATTTGAGGAAAATTGTTCTTATGGGTGGTCTAACATACATTATATGTATAAGTATAAGCAATTTATTCGTAATAAACAGAAATATGTAATTATAAAAACTGATATTAATTTTATTTTATTTTTATGTAAGAAAATACATTATTATAATCTAATTTGTTTCTAACGTAATTCTAAAGCACTTAATATTTAAAATGGTAAAATAAATAAAATAAAATGGTTGTATCAAATGTAAAAATATTTAAGTACTGCTTATAAAAATGACACGCAGCAATAGATATTTCATATATTATTATGTTTTATGTATAAGCTATACTTAAAATTATTTAAATTAATAATTATTAATCTCGCATTTATTTTTTTTTGTCCTAAGCATATTTAGCAATTTTCCTTATTACAATCGACAAAATTACTAAGTTCTGTAGAATTTGGTGGACCAGAACTATATAAATAAGTAACGGGCCATAGACGAGCAGCTGCAACATCTTCTAAACCTTGTAGACCGCCTGGTCGTGGAGGCTGCTGATGATATAGGTCACCTTTTCGTTTATTTGGTGTATATGTTATTGATGGTCGTTTCTTCTTATTGTTGACAATGTTACTATTTGGATAGTATCTATCACTGCATGTACGCCATTGATCCGGTCCATCACCAACAAAACACCTATAAAGAATGTCGCTCGTAATTTTATAATAAAAATACATAAGAATTTTTCCGATAAATACCATGGATAATCGAACCCCTGTGAATATCCACAGGGGTAATTTGATTTACAGCAATAATCCCATGAACCAATCTCATCACCTTCTATTTCGCATGAATAGAAACCAGTTATAATATTTTTATCACATGCCGATCCAATTCTACACGCTCTTCCAGATACAGTAAAATGAGTCCAAGTGTTTTCGCCTTATTTATAATTAAGTAAAAGTATTTGATTTTTTTTTTTTTTTGTATTTTTTAAATGTAATAATTTTATGTTTAAGAGGAAAATAAGTGTAATAGAAAAATATTCAATTTTGTGTCGTGTAGTGGATATCGAATAATATTTAAAATCTAGTAGGTATGTATAAATCGTGTATGAGAATTGTGTGCTTATGTGCATAATTCCAATAAAGTCCTTTTACCATCTGGTTCACGGAATATATCCATACGTCGATCATTGTTGACACGATTCTCACCACCAATGGTAGCCACTTTATCGCGACAACTCAAGTCAAATGGATTCCATGCAAATAGCCAGAAATCACGATCATTTGTATGCGCATAATGTACATTTAGTTTTAGTTCACTTTGATCTAAATCAGACATTTCACAGTTAAATGTTGATGCTTGCGAGCTACAATATATGTTAAGTATATTTTAATTAATAAATCAAATTAATAAATGATGATTCAACTACATATTTATATTTTATTATACCCAAAACTAAATGAATAACATCTAAATGGTGTATTTTCTCTGAAACGAATGCACTCATTCTTACATTCCAATTCAGATGGAACAGAAACAACTTTTTTGATGGCTGACGATAGTAATTTGGATGGTGAACCATATCCAAGATAGCATACTACAAAATATTTTTTTTTAAATTTAAATCTAAAGATAATTTTCACAAAATATCCAGAATATTACATTTTTTATGTTTATCATCTTCAATGGGTTGAATTTCACATCCATGTCCATAGCTTGCACGTTCATAAACATCAAACGTTTCATCATGTATTAAATGACGCTCCTTATCCATATCTCTTACTGGCCAATCGGAAAGCTGACAATTGTCGATAATATTTTTTGATGTTTTTGGTCCATATCTGTGGTAAACAAAGAAATATAAATATTTCAAAAAAAAATTTCATAAATATTTTTTATTTATCTATTTTAGAAAGCGTACCTGAATGAAAATGCTCGACATGTAAATTTTCCAGTTTTAATACATTCCATTTCACATTCACCAATTGATCGTACGGTAAGTGAATCCCGGACTATTGATTTAAAAAATCGACTAGATTCAATTGCACGGAAGAAGCACTCTGGAAAATGTTTAATTTAATAGATATTAAGTAAATGTATAACAATTATATTTTGTATTCAGTGTTAAGTTACGAGCATTATTTTGTCGATTATCTTGTGGTGGTTTTGTACACATCTGTGGATCATCAGACATCGAATAAATATCATAGTCTCTGTCGGGTTCAACGTCTGCATAATAATCTAAATGATTCATAGGTCGATCACATAGAAGACAATTATCTCTTGAATGTGGTGAATATCTGTAAAAGATTGTTAGGTTTTCCATAATATTATTGTGGACTTTATTTTCAAAATAAAAGGAATCTATTATTTTTTTGTTTATAATTAAAACTATATATAAAAAATTCATAAAGCAAAAATACCTGTAGCTGTATGTTACGCAACGGAATTTGTTTTCCGAATGGCACATTTTTTCACACTCGGTAACAGTTGGTACATTATAAGCAAACCTTACAACTCCCTTATGAAGTCTAAATCCTTCACTTGATTTTACAGAACAATCTATAAAATTATAATATTAAAATCCATTCATATACTTTAATCTATACGCCATTCAAATTATCAGTATTGGTATTCTAAACGCAAGTTCGAATTGAAAAGTTCTCTATGAAAAACCACCACTTCTATTTAAAGGCACAACTTTTCTTCATACTTTATTCTCCCCTAAAGTACTTTCAAAAAAAGTGTAAATAATTGATTTATAAAAAATTTACATTAAAACATTTTATTGGGATATTTTCGGCGGGAACAATGTATCAAAAAAAAAGTTGCGCGTCTTTCAAAATAAATGGGGGTTAGTCATAGAATTTTTTTCAATTTGACCTTAGAATATATCTACCAAAAATGCAATAGAAATACCAATACCAATACCAATACCAATACCAATACCAATACCAATACTGATAATTTGAATAAGGTACTACATATCAATTGATTAGTTACCATCTTGTGCTGGTCTTCGAGTCCACAAACTGCCATAATAATTTTTATCTTTTTCGTGATATTTATGTTCATTTTCATATTTACTACCCGGATAGCTTAATACGGAATTATCATTAGGACTGTATTTTGTACCGCCTAAATTAAAATAATTGAAATTATGTTCATCTTTTCGTTTAATGTCTTTTCGAAGTCCCCAATAATCGGTAGATTGCTGATTATAACCATGTGAACCACCATAGCTTCCACCGTAAGAACCCCATGATTTATCTTGATTTATTGAGTATGGGATATATTGTTGAGGGGGTTTTCTGTAACTGGGCGGATTACGTTCACGATCAAAATAATTATTCGATGGACCAGTTGGTGCTAATGGTTCAATTATTGCAAATCGATCTGGTTTTGGTGGTGGTCGGTATCCAAATGATGAAAAGGCTGGTTCATATTGAGGCTTGTATGGTCCTAAATAATCACTACCAGAGCTGCTTGGTCTAAAATGTGGACGATAGTCATCAGAAATATCGAAATGACTGGGCCGATTATAATGATGATCTTTGTAAATAGTGATTTCGGGATATTCCGGTCTAGGGCTCTCAATAGGTTTAACAGTATCATATCTGTCTAAATCATATGCAGGTGGACGATAAACCGCTGATGATGAATATTTATCTGGTATTGATACATCATACCGATCATAATCTAATGGTTTATTGTCATAACTTATCGGTCTATGATCATATACGGGTGGACGGTGGTTATCAAAATTTGATGGCCTATATTTATCTATTGCTGTATCATGTGGTCGAAAACGATCTGAAGGTGATCCATAGCCGGTAGATTCATGAATGGTAGGTGGACGTGGTTCTGGGTAAGGTTTAAAATTATCAATTGGACGATATGTCGTTGGTCTACTATTATAGTCAGATTGCGTTGGCGGAGGATGATAAGGCTTAATACCACCACAATCTGTGCAAGTTGTTGGTCTACATGCATTTCTATCCCTTTCGTAATAATCATAATCCGGATGATATAAAAGATTTTCGTCTCGACTATGCGGACTTGAATAAATATCCATTTCTGATAATGGAACTTCAATCAATTCACAAACTCCTTGAGCTCGACCAGACGGATCTAATCTATAATTAAAACCTTCGCAAGTAAAACGCTTCTCAAGACCACATGTTAATTGACAATCTTCAACACGTTCACATGTTAATGTACGGCGAACCCATTGCGGTGCAACTCGCTTACCAGCTAATGCTCTTCGAAAGCAAGCTGAATAGAAAAAAAGAAAACAGAACAGATTTATTTTATGTGTCAATTAATAGTTGTGCAATCCGTGATGTTCAGTAAGTGCAAGAAATGAAAAATTAAAAAAGAATATAATAATCTTGAATAAATTTTCACGTAAATAAAACAACTACAAATAGAATTGCGTGTTACATTTCATGTATAGTAAAGTATTCATTCATGTAATAATATAATTTCAGTGGCGATTATTATTTCATTTAAGTGTAATGGCATTGAATTTGTTTGCAAATTATTCATATATATTTTTTTAAATAAAATTTGCACTTGCGCATTGATTATATATATTTATACAGTTTATTCCAGATTGCTAGGAACACCCTGTTTTTGTTTTTAATACGTTTTCGGGAGCATTGAAGGAAGCCATATTTTGCTTATAGACTTGAATTCTACGATTATACAGACTGCTCCTTGTACTCGAGGTAGAAGTAAACTTTGTAAAATCAACCTCCAAGTAAAGAAGATTTCAATAAGTTTTGATAGAGATACGATGTTTCCTATTCCTAAGACATAGTTTCAGAGTCATTTTGTATCCAGGGGCTAAGAAGAGACTACGGTAATAAAAAGCGTACGATGCTACAGGCTCATAAGCTTCTTTAATTTTCCTAAAAACGCATAATAAAAATAAGGGTTCTTCCCATCATTCTGGGACACACTTTTAATGCAATAAATACAATTTTCATAATTCAAATATAAAAAATATATAAATAAACGGAATATTTTTCGGTTACATTTCTATATATACTTGTGGTTATTACACGAAAATATTTTAAGAGCACTTCTAGTAATCTATTATACATAATTATTTATCAAATTATTTATAAATTGATGAGATCAGCTTCCTACTTTAATATTATAAAGACATTTTGTATCTTATCAACCATAGATTTTGTTTTTTGTGTTAAGATTAGTTATTTTGTCTTTACATTGTGACAATTCATGCTGATTGATATTATTATAATTTTTTTTTTTTTTTTATTAATAAAGTACCGTTGTTGCTTAATTGTAAATCGTTTCTGTTAATAATTTTACATTTTTATTAACTATTTGAATCACACTGAGCTAGACATACATAAAGTAGTAAAATAAATTCATAGGAGGAGGTCATATTAATTTGTTGCACCGTCGAATCATAAAATTACAAAAGAAAAACAAATGTTAGAAGAAGAAAAAAAAAACGTATAACTAGATAAGACATAAAACATTAAACATATGCATGAATTTTTATTTTCTTTAGATTTGACTTCGAATTATTAACATAATTATTTATTTATTTTATTATTTTTCTATTTTTCTATTTTAAAAAGCATTGAAAATAAATTCAAATGAACTTAATGATTGCAGCTAAATTTTTTTTTTTCATAAGCATAAGTAAGTAAGTACTCTTGTTTTCATGATTATTTACAGTCAACCTACTTTTATTTACATTTGATGACATGCAAAGACCAAAAGACAATGAATGCTATAAACGTTTTTGTTTTTGTTTGTTTTTTTTTCTTTTTTTATAGAAATAAAAAAGTGAATATTTTTAATTATAAAGTGTAAAGTGTATGTACGCTAGTGAGTATCTTGAATGTCGAATTGTGTAGAAAATAAATCAAATAAAAAGCGGAGGACAGTTAAATTGATGAAAACTAATATCCGTTTATGGTAAAATTTTGTAAATATTTCAAATGTGATTATTTGTTAGTTTACCTTTTAGCAGCAATATCGTTATATTTAGTAATTTGATTGATTTATATTGCAATTATACTTTCTATTTCTTTTGCAATTTCCCAAATGACATTGCAAAAATCAAAAATAATAATTCCATTATTTCGTGTTTGGTGTAGAAGTGATTATAAGATATTATTTAGTTATTAATACAGAACTTGTTGATATATTATCAAAATCTGTGGTTATTAATATTGATTTACAAAATAATTGTGAGGATAGAATAAATATACGTAAGGTTAGGCTAATGACAACAATTTAAATCGATCAAATCTATCTTGAGTTATATGTTGAGCTGATCAAGTTTTTAAACAGCCGACCATGTTTAAATCGTAGTTCTAAGCTGACAGACAATACTTGAATGGACATGAATTTAAAAATGTCAAAATTGTAAATTGATAAGTATTTTATAAACACATAAATGTCTTGTAAAGATCTACAACATAGGCACTTAATTATTTCCAATAGTTGGTCCCATTACCTTGTTATTGACCTGGCAACGAAGATTATTTGGAGGGATGACCAAAAAAAATTTACAACTCAGCATTACAAAATAAATTTTCATCTACGAATGAAAAACAAAATTCTCAACTCATTTAACTCTCATTTGTTAATTTTAAAAGTAAATATTTATTATAACTAGTAACAAAAACAATATAAATACGATGCAAACAGCGGAGACAGTGAATTTTTTGGTCCGAAATAAATTGAATTTATGAGAAACTAATTGCTTCGACTCGCTGGTTATACAGCCAGGTAATAAAAATTTTCAATTTAGATTTTGAAAGCAAAAAATTCTACAGAACACCAAAAACACATGGCACCTAATTTCGTAATATTTTGTTGGTATAATTTTTAAATACCACAAAGTTTACTATCTTTGACTATATATTTACCGTATAAATAAAAAATAGTGAAAAATTAAAACTTTTAAATGGTTAAAATTATCGTTTGCAAAACAAATAGACCTTGTGTTAATACACAGTTTTTAAATTAAATTAAATCTAATATTTATTATGGAAAGGACAATTTAGGGTATAAGTAAATTTTGAATAAATTTAAAATGAAATTGCAATAATTGTTGTCTCTGTTCTAGAGACAAAAATAAAATAATAGGTATTATAATCCCAATAAACATAAATTCATTCAAAAACCCTGAAAGAAGATGATGTTTACGGTAATAGATTGGTGATATCACAGTAATTTTTGTGCTTAATGTTCTATTGTCACTGGATAATCACCGTGATATCGCCAAGTGATATCACCATAATATCACTCAAATAAATACAATCACAGTGCTTTTCGAGTAACAAACAGGGTGTCACTAGGACATCAATGCTCAAAACCTACGCGTGAAAACACTAAATAGAATGTTTATTGGGAATTCAGTACAAACCAACAGTTTATGAACTTTCAAAATTATGAACAATCATTCAACAAAAAAAAAAATCATTCAAAACATACCTTTGGCATCTTCCACAATAATTATAGTACAATTTATGGACACAAATAAAACTAATGCACTTAGAATCAGAATTGTTGATATTCTAATATTAAATTCCATCATTTTTTTTTTGTATTTATTTATTTACAAATATTAACTAAATTTCAATTTACACACACATTTTAGTAACTGCTCTTTTGTTATTCAACTTCGTTATTTTTTTAATATTTATTTGAATAAATTTTAGTTAATCAAGGCATTGTTTTTGTTAGTATTTAAAAAAAAAAAATCTCATTTCGAGCAGTGGATAATGAAACATAAGTGTCAATAAAATCGATCACAAATTGATATGACAATTAAAAACAAAAAACAGAAAAACTTTTTAACAATTAACATTATTAATTAATTAATGAACGATATTTTATTCCTTAGACAATTTTCGAAACTAGAAATATTTAACCGATTCCAATGATTTTGGTAAGTAACGTTCATCAGTTAAACATGATTTGAATGTAAAAAAAAAAAAAAAAACTTGATAAGTATTTATTTTTATGTAATCCGCATTGTGTTTAAGAGTTTACTGAATTCGAAAAAGTCTAAGTTTAGTATTTATAGTTAAGTTGTATTAATTATATGTAGTGGGGTTTGTTAGATTTAGATTTAGATTTTTACTTCGGTATGTCTTACATATTGTGATGCGTATAGAAATAACTACATAATAATAAATAAAAAAAAAAAAATAATAATAATAACAATAAAAAAGATGTAAATATTGTATGGACACTGGGCAGTAAGTAGTAGCCACCTATTTTAATGGTTTAGATTCAAAATTATTTTATATGGAAAATACACAATATAATAATTATTAGTCTTAATTTTCAATCACAATACAAATATATTTTAATTTTATGCATTTTCAAGACATTTATGGGTTTTTTTTAAATTCTATTTTTTTTTTTTGAATTTTTATGCGGTTTAAGAAAATTGTAAACCGGATGTATACTGAACAAAATCAAGGATGTTTAACAGCAAAAATGATCGTTTGATTGGTTGGTTGGTTGGTTGATTTTTCAAAACTAAAAAAGATTTCTTTTTTTTCTGTCTCTTATTGAATCTCTTATGTTGAATAGTTTCGAATGTAATTCATTTGGGTTTATCGTTAGAATCTTTTTGTTGTTGTTTGGCTTAATTTTAGAATGCAGTTTCTTATAATTTTAAATGGTATCATTTTTGTATTGTGCGATTCGTAGAACAAGGGGGTTTGAGTTTTTTTTTTTTTTTTTAATTAAAATCTTTGTAGAAATGAAAAGTATAAAAAGTCATAGATATTATGTTTTAACGATGATTGATCTATCAGTCATAATCATAAAGATTCGATTTCAATTGTAGTTATTATTTTTTTTGGTTTGCGTTGAAATTTAAATGTGGTTGTGTTTATGATTGAAATGATTCTAACCATTTTTTTTCTTTCTTTGTATTTGCTGTTAGATGGCTTACCGTTCATCTTTTTGATTATATTTTGTTTGATTCATTGTGTTCATTTTGTATTAAAAAAAAATAAAATATTAAACAATCATTTTGTGTAATCGATGGCAGTGTATGTGTGTGTGTGTACTGTACATGTGTACACTTTACCAAAACCAACTAATTGAATAACTCAAAAAGAGATGAATGCATGCAAATAGAAAATCTATGCAGTGTGTGTTTGCAAATGTATGCGGTGCGGCATCTTGATTTGACCCAATTTAAATGTGTATATGTTTTTTTTTTTTTTCTATTTGTTCAGCGGAAACGATTATATAAACCAATTGTTATCCGTGTGATGATAATATAGAAAAATCATAGAATTGAATTTAGAAATAAAAATAAAATAGTTTATTTTTGGTACAATTCGCACAGGTTTTATATATGTATGGAAAAGATGGGCTTCATCAATATGACTGGATAATATTATTATTTTATGTGACATATTATTTGTTTGAATACATAACTCTCATTCAATAAAAATATTCAACATTCAATTATATAATGGGTGTATGTTTTATTATATGAAGTTGTTTGTCAGTCATTTTATTTTATGTTCAAACTAATTGAATTATAATGCTAGTTATCAGATTGCAATTATGTTGACTATCTGGATGTTCCACAAATAGAAAAAATAAAAATCTGTAAATAAAATGTGTTTCAGAATAAATATTATTTAAAATTCTGATTAGTTGCGCGCACCTAAAGACTTGATTCCAATCTTTGTGTGTGTGTGTGTTTTTTTTGTTTAATTTTTCAATTCTATTCAATTCAATTCAATTAGTAAAGGATCATATCATGAATTAATTTCCGTCACCCAACATATTAACAATTTTTTTTTTTTTTGTCTAATTATTGGTTTACCTCAACTTATAAAAAAAAAATTCCCCTCCTTATTACTTCATAAACAATAATACAATCAATCTATCTAAGTATACATAAATAAACCATGTACACGTCATTCATCAAGATTTAACAGAACAATAATAAGTAGCATTTAGTTTAGCTCATTTCAAATTCATTAAAAAATCAGTCCATCGTAGATTTTTTTTTTCTATACATACAGAACAGATATATATATATTTTTTATTAATATTATTTCGTTCCAGAAGACTGATTTGTAAAATGATTTCTTAAAATAGATACGGGCATTGATAAAATGCTAAAACAAAGATTGAGCACTGAGATTTATATACAATAAAAAAAAAAAAAATGATGTAATGTCTATATATGTATATAATTGTTTCTTAATTTATTTGGCAGATTTTTTTTAAAGAAGTAATATGTAAAATGCAATTGCTTGTTAAACTGTTGAAAAATTTATTTTGTGTTTAACCCCGGTATATATGAGATGTTAATGTTTTGATAAATCCTCAGGGCTTTTTCATTAATGGTTGAGTTTATGTTTGTGTGTGTCTGTTTTTTTTTTTTTTTTTTTTTTAATTGGTCTTTTTTCTGTTGGTTTTTCTGTTTTTAATCATATTTCGAAACTTTAAATGCATTTAAATGGAATAAGAATTTAATTGATAGTAAATATAAATACGTGTAAACAGTTTTACATTCATCATTAGATGCACTTTTTCATTTACATATAATTTAGTTATTATATTTTGGTTATAATAAAAAATATATGTTCGCATATTAATCCCAGCTAGCACATTAGGTGTCGGCGACCAGAGTTAAGTATAATTCGACCTATTTAGGTCGAATTTATGTAACT
>JAABKK020057327.1:0-10843 GCA_011634745.2 Catotricha subobsoleta
ATTTCCAGAGATATTGCATATAATAAAATTTGAGAAAATCCTCTTAAAGCGTTACGTAATATATGAACAGCGCCTAAAATGCAATTCGTAAGAAAAATTTCGTTGTCTGCCACTTTCAATTCAATATTATTTTTTTGCAGTTTTCATATGCATATATATATCTATATTATTGTCAAAACTATATTAAAACATCATGAAAGGCAATAATCAAGTCTAATTTGAGACTGAACGATATTTATTGCTTAACAGCCGTAAATTACTGAAAACTAGGTGGTATTGAACTTGAAATAAAATATTGCTAACGAGTTACATAATGATAAAAACAGCATAAATTTGAAAATGATATAAAATTTCAAAATTATTTATGTTTATTCTGCCTATTCGTATGTTTAAATCTGCTAAGTTCTATTTACATGTATTTGTTTTTTTAGTACAAGTACAACCACTTTTACTTCTACATACGAAATTGATATTAAGTAGCTACCATAGCGTTAATCAGTTAATTCGTCGAGTATTATGATTTAACGCATCGTTGTTTTTTGTTTTTTTTTATATAGATATATAAATTTAATATAGTCGCGACAGAATTGACATTTTAATTAGTCTCCTTGCCGTTAGAAAACAATTTACAATTTATATAAAAAGTTAACAATATCAAATATATTTTTATAATATAATTACGATGAAATCAAAGTCTTGTAATCGTAAATTTATTAAGTTTTAAATTTATATATAAATAGAATTTTTGATTTTATATTGAATTAAATAAAGCTTTTTCTGTTTGAATATATTATACTAATTTATTTCTTAAATTTCTTCGTCTACACATTTTTGATTTTTTTTTTCTTTTTTTATTGTCTATTGGATTTGTTGTTAGAGCTACGATAATTTTTTTTTTTAAAGATTTACGTAATAACTAACCAGGCCAATGAAATCATCTGCATAATTAAAAAAATTATAATAAAATAATATATTTTTTGTGAAATAAAGTCAACCAAAATCGTTAAGATGTTGTTATCCATGATCATGATGCATGAACTTATATAAATTGAACACTACATATATTCTTTTGTTAACCATTAAATGAATTCAGGTAATTGAATGTTAAACATGCGTCTATACCTACAAGCAAAACATATATGTTGTATTGTATTTATGACTGACAATAGTAATAGCATACTACTTAGTGATTGTTGCATGACGATAACGATATTGTTTCTCTTCGTTGTTGTTATTTTTTTTTTTTTTTTTAAGTTTTCAAATCAGTTTAGGACATTAAAATATATTACGCAATACTTTTGATGTACTTTGCACACAATATTTTTATTCATATTTGATTTTTGCTTGTATTTCGTACCTACCTAATTTTATTTATTAATTTATGGAAAAATATGAATGCTAAGCAAATTTTTTTATTTTCAATGTCAATGTTTAAAAACCAGAAATCCATTACGAAATCAATTTTATGCTAACCTAAGATTTTAATTTTAGTATCAATGGGGCTCATAAGCTACAATCAAGTTTTTATTATTGTGATATAATTTTATATGTTTTACGACAATGCCAGCGATTTTTCTGAATACTGTTTAAAAAAAAAAAATTAAGGGCTATTCCATACTAAACGGTAACGTAAGTTACTATGTTTTTTAAATCTCATATCTAAAATATATTTTTAATTGGAAAGTGATGTAAGACAAAGTTATTCATATTATTAAAATAAACAACTTTGCTGTACATCAATTCTCAATTCAAACTGTATTTTGGATGTAAGATTTAAAAAAGTTCGTAACTTATGTTACAAAAAAAGTCACTTTTAGCGTGGATGGCCCTTAAGTAGAAATTTAAGATATAAATTGGTCGCAAATGCACTGAATTCAGTTGTACATAATCTAAGAATTAAACTCGAAATGTGAAATAAATAGAGTAAAATAAATAGAATGAAATGATTTTTAATGTCCCCTAATATTTAATATAATGCCATTTAAATAATTCGTGATTCTCAGAAGAGAGGTCTGTCTACTTGTTAGTTTTGCATAGGGGTATACCAAGGTTTTGTACCTCCTTCGTACTTTCACTTCGTATTTCAGTTCGTTTTAGTTGCGTATACTTCTTCGTACTTTTCAAAGTACGAAACTTCGTACTTTTTGATTTACGAAAGTACGAAAATGTCGAAGTATACCAAGGCTACATAGATTATTTTTGTACTTATATACACAGATCTTGAGCTGCGTACATTTATTTTCGTACCTAATTTTTTTTTTTTAGGTTATAGTCGTTTGTCATTTCACGATGTACAAAAATGAAAGTATGAAACTAAAGTACGAAACTTTGGTGAACCAATAAAAAGAAATTCTTCGTACTTTCAAATCTGCGACAATAAAAACTACGAAAAATGTTCGAAAATTGAAGTACGACAATAAAGCCTTGGTATACCCCTATTGTATCACCTCTAGAAATTGTTATGCAGTGAACTTTGGTAAATAAATAAATGCGAACTGATAGTGATTTATTTTAAAATTTTAAATAACTTAATTCCCACATTAATATTTATTTATTGGTTTAGAATAGAATTAAAATCTGTGAAAATATTGTAATATAAAAATTTGAATAAAATAACGTATTTTAATTCATTTCTTCCAAAATGCCGAATTATTATAATTAAATTTATTCATAAATGTATGTTTAAAAATAAATTTATTCATTTCAAGTAAATTATATCATCCATATTTTAGCATAACATTTTGTTGTAGTTAATTTATATATTTCGGTGAAATCATAATAAGGTGTTTTCATTTAAAATTAGACGCTTACGTATTTTCCATTTAAAAAGAAATAAATATTAAGTGGATTTATAACAATAATTTATGGTAAATACATTTTCCAATAAATTATTAAATAAATAATTAGCATATGCTTTATCATAACAACTTGCACTTTTCATATCATCTACGCGGACAAAGACACAATAAAATATTGTTGTTAATGGCTTAAAAGTCTGTGAATTATAAATATGGATAAAATATATTTTGTTTATAAACATAAACTTCATTAAACAATTGAATTATTCTGATATTAAAAACAGAATTTTTATATAAAATATTAAAATTTCATTTCATATTTATAAGCCGTTCAATTTCTATTTACCAAGTAATTGTTAATAAATTATAAGTTATATTCTAAACATTTTTATTCCACGAAGTAATTAAATAAATATATTCTTATTTTACTAAGATATAGTTTTCATATATTCTAAAATATTTGTTTCCGTATATCCAAATAATTTTTAAAATTTGGTTGTTTTTTACTTTCAATTTCAATGGTTTTTTTTTTTTAAAAATAAATCGCGAAATGAACCAAATAATTATGGTGAATATGGTTGTCGTTGAAAACCTTCATTTAATAAATCATTTCTGAAAGTCAACATTTACAAATATTATAAATCATATCAGATTGTAATCTGTGTAATTATATTTTTCCGCATCTTTAAACATGAATGTATATATAACGGGCACTAATATAGTAAATAATATTTAAAAGATACGTACTTATAATATTGACTGTTTTCAAGGTCAATTTACTTAGTGACCACTCTTTTGCTTACATTCAAATTAATTTCTCATATTTATATGCAGACATGTTCATTATTCTGTTGTAAGAAAACCTGAAAGATTTCAATTTCAATAAAAATAAAGGGCACTAACCTTTTGATTTTGATACAGTGTACGTCAGCTTCTCGAACTGTATATTGCATGGTTTTAATTTCAGATCCATGTTTGATGTAATTTATATTGTTCCTTTTGTTTCAATTCTATTTAAAAACGATTAGTTTTATAAAATATTTAACACTGTTGTGTTGAATTGACTTTTAGCACTTTTTATCACACTTAATTTTAATATATTTTTTAATGCACTTAGTGATTGATGATTTATGTTTAGTTTTATTCTTTTATGAATCAAGTATTGTCTAGGTCTAAGGATAAATTAAAATATTATATTTAGTTTCATTTGAATTAATTGTGGTAATCAAAATAATAATAATGTTTAATAATGCTTTAATAAGTAACTAAAAACATTGCATATTTAAATACATATATTAGCGAGTAATTAGTAAATTAAACAATTGATGTTGCATGTCGGAATGTCTGTATTCTATAATAAATTACACTATTAATGTATTATTAATTTATGTACGGTGCACCTATTTATTTAAATTTAATTTAAATACTGAAATTTAAGATAATTAATTGAATGAAAAAAAAAAGGAAAAAAATATGTGTCTTTTTTGTAGATTGCATTGTCAGCCACATGCGTACGTGCAAGAAATCATATTCCATAAATAAACATATTAAAATTATTATTATGAAGGTTTATATTAAAGTATATTCGATAGAAATTATAAAGACAAAGAAACACATCAAACTGGAAATGTAAATAGATTTTCTAGTTGTTGTTAGAAGTAAATTTACTTGTCTATTTACGTTTGATTCATTTAGCACTTAACGCTTAGGGTTCAACACAAAAATTGTATTAAGTCAATAACGTGCTAGCGTGTTTTATTATATTTTTGTACTTTTTTTTTTTCAACATAAATAAAAATTTAATAATTAATGCCAACTGAGGTTAAATATTTATAAAACAACTTATTTGATCTTTGATTGAATCTTTAAATGATAAATATATATAAAAGTTGGAAGTCATGATGATAACTTCCTCAGATTTTTATTAGAATCAATTACCTATAATTTAGAATTTATATTGGAAAATATAGTCGATAGAGATAATATGTAATAATCACGATTTATGATATAACAACGCGTAAGCGGACATAAAATTACACTGAAATATATATAAAAAAAAAAACGTTTTGGAAATTATTATTAAACGTTATAGTGATTATTAAATGAACGAAAGTAAAATATAAAGAACTTAGTCTAAACAATAATATATAAAAAAAAAAACCGATCTACTTTGGAATATTTATTAATGATAAGTTTAGACAGCTGACAATTTGATTGGCAGCATTACTAAAATTTCTAAATAATATTCATATTACTATTAAATGATATTATTATTGATCAATAACATAGTTATTTATTCTTAGTACAGCTCATCTCTCTCTCAATATTATACTTTTATATCAGATTGAATTTATTTACAAATTAATTGAATGATCAATGTTGAGTTAATTAGATTACATCAATTTCAACGAATTTAACAAATATATTATAATTAGTATTAAAATAGAAAAAAATATATCATATTTTACTTCATTTTTGAGAAATTTAAAAAAATAAAGTAAATTCGTAATTTTTTTTATTACCACTTGGGTTGAGTTTCAGCGTTTATAGTCGAATATTGGTCAAAATACCAACAAAAAAAAAAACGCAGAATTTTGTTTTCGTGAAAATATACATAAATGTCTTGGTTTTAAAATATTTCGGTTGTGGCTTATGGATGGGATCTTATGTGTCGAGAATTTTTTTTATTGTCATATGAACATCCATAACAAAAATGAAGTTGTATATCAATCCATTGGCAGTTTATTTTTACTAAAACACGCAACTTAATTTGTACAATTACCAGCCATTTTTTTTATACAATGTTGCCCACTTTTTATATAATTGCTGTCTATTTGTTTTGCAATTTCTGTCTACTTTGTATGGTTGTAGTCCATTTTGCATAATTGTTTTCCGCTTTTATAATTTGCCAAATTACAAATATCCGAAAAAGCTTTCTAAATTTTATTGTAAAACTATAAACATTGCGCTTCAAGTCTTCTTTCTGAGTGCATTATAGATTGAAACTATGCATTTTACAAATCAGTTAATAAATAAAGTAATTTTCTAATCAAAGTAGTTTTTTTTTTTTCTTTTTATCAGCACATACATAGACAACCAAACTATGTTGTACAAATCAAATGGTTACAAAACAATATAAATTTACATTTTATTTGATTTTATAGTTTTAATTTCTACATTTTTAACTGTTTTTCAATAAATGATTAATTTTGGTTACGTAAACAAACAGTTAATTAAAAATATTCACTCATTGTTCATCAGTTTTTCATATTTAGAATTAATTATATTGTTGCAGTACCTATATATGTTTCGAAATATAAATTATATATACATATTTGTTTAATATGTGCTAATAATCAATTAATTACAATATTTACCTGATGCTAATAAAAATTTCATCAGCTATCTAAATATTGGCTACTGATCTCTCTGAACATCTGAACTAATTGAATTCGTTTTATTTGCGTTTATTTTATTGGAATGCAAGTAATAACTAACACTTTGCACATCACATCATAAACACACCATAAAATATAATTAATTTGTTAATTATTTAATTTGTTTCTAATATGGCATTAAATGCCATGGCATGTGATAAGCATATACGTTTTATGATATCATTATTTATCTATAAATATCTAAGAAAATAAATAACTAAAAATTGCATTTATATTCGGAATGCATACTTTTATCATACTCATACACAATCAATAACTAAGTAAGTATATAGACTTCTTAAACAGTGAGCCGATAAAATAAACAATAGTATTTTTGTATACAGAGAAGATATATATGGGTCATGATTATGATTCAAAGATGTTAATAGCAAAACAATTCATTATTATATTTTATAGTTTGTTTGTACGTATGTAGTTAAAAAAGAAATTAAAAACGTAAGCAAAGTATTAACATTTACATCACTCAGAATATTTTCATTCTTTTATTTTATATATATATATATATATATATATTTGCGTGTAAAAACGTTCAAGTACAACAAAACAAGTGAAATAACCTTTTGCATTATTTAATATTTACATCTAAATAGTGTATTTTAAAATCTATTGTTGTGAACTGCGGTTACAACAAATTATATTAGTTATTACTAATGACCGATAAAATGTTGATACAATTAATTTTTTTTTGTGTGTACAATAAAAACACTGTATGAATAGAAACAAAAACATACATACATACAACAAAACGAGCCATAACCATCACGAGCACAGTTAATATAATCTCTGCTTCTATACAATATCCATTTTAGATATACCAACAACCAAATAGTGCATTTAAAATTCTATCACAATCAAATCTTTATGCCGATCTACATTCAGTAAGAATATAAATGGTTTTTATATAAATATCGCGTAACTATATTATTATTATTATAACAAAATGACCTTGCAATAATATATTATAAATATTTTTAATGAACGTAATTATTTCAACTATAATAGATGCGGTGAACATCATAAATTTATAGATGAATGAATGAATGAATATATTTATGTATGATGTGTAATGTTTATTTGCAATAAGTATGCATCCATGCATGTTATGTTCATTATTTAATGGAAAACTACGTATTTTTGAGTTTCAAATAAAATGATTTGGCACTGGCAAAACCAACAAAAAAATAAAAATATAATTGAGAATTAATGAAATTTTCCATAGAATATGGTTTTAGTGATATTTTCAAGAACTTCTTAGCGCTATGCTTATCATATTTAAATAAAAATATTTTAAAACTAGATGATTAAGATATAAGTGAGAATTAAAAATATGAACGAAATTCCTTGTCATGAATAAAAATAAAAAATTAATTACTTTAAACACCATAAAATAATAGAGGATGCTTACGTATACTATACATAAAGTAATACTGAATTTTTTTTTTTATCAATATTTTTATTCTAATTACACAGAATGAAATTAATTTATTCAAACATCGTTTATGCAGTTGTGCTATTATATAACTAGAAATTTTTAATTTTTATTATCATGGCGCCTGTGTTAAATTTGTATATTACAAAGTTCTAAGTCATAAGTACGTAATAATGAATTATTTTAATTATTTATAAAAGTACTCGTATATATATAAAAAAAAAATTGTTTTGTCAACAATGTTTTCATTAAATAAAATTGTTTAATAAAATGTTTAAATTGCTTTTATTTGTGAATAAAGGTGAAAAGCTATTATTCTAAATATGTACATATATTTATATACATATTTTTATACGTATAATGTAGGTATTTTTTTTTGTTTTTTTGTTTTTTAATTATGTTTACTATTTTATCTTTTATTAACTCTGTTTATAAACTTAAAGCAAAATTAGTTATTTATTTAATTAAAAGAACACAAAACAAAACAAAGCGTTCGTGAATCTGTTGACACTTTATGTTTAACTTAAAATATTTAATTAACATACAAATACTAAATCTGTATTTCTGACTAAAAAAAATTTCGATTTCTTAAATTAATATTAATTAATTATACTTGAAGGTTTTAATAAAAGCAAATCTAAATAAAACGCTATAATTTCACTTTTCATTAATCATGTTATTCATTAGTTAAATTACATTGAATTATTATTATATACATTTTTTGTTCTACACTAAAAAAACGAATATTTATTTTTAAAAAATTAAAAATTCATATTTAATTTAAATTTTGTTAATCTTATTCAGCCTATTTTTATCCACGTGCAGATAGAAAAAAAATTATTGTCAATTTTCTAACTATGAAATATTTATTGTATATAAGCAATAATAAAACATCGCATTTATGAAATAATCTACAAAAAATGGCTTAACATAAGGGTGCCCAAACCGAACCGAACTCCAAAAAACCTTATATTTTTTCTGAAGGAAATCAAACTTTGAGAAATTAAAATAAGAACCGAAACTTATAAAAATTAAATGAACACCATCAGAATTGAAGGGTACAAATTAGTACTTCATTTTAATATTTTAATTTTACCAGAAATTTACTCATTATGTCATAGCAAAAATCTATCGTACTTCTGGTTGTAATTAAAATATGTACCACCAATGAAGAGTTTGTTATTATTAATAATAAATCTGGAACATTTTCTGTGAAATAATGAAATGCAATTAGCATTAAACAAAAATAGGAAATATCAAAGTAGGAAATACTTTACCCATCATAGATTGGTGCATTCCAACAAATTATAAATTATATAATTCATGAAATTTTATGACATTTTCATGAAATTAAAATGAAAATTCAATTGAAAACCGGCATCTAATTAAATAGCATGCAATGAAAATATACATATAAATAATAAAATAAAAAAGATCTAATCACTATCATAATGAATTAATGTCTCGCCAATAATACTATTGCACCAATATGATCTAACAATTACAGTAGGTAGTTACATTGTAAATTAAAATTATACCGATTATTATTATAAATATATTTTTTTAATTGGTGTTCAGTTTAGTTAATTGAATATATAATTCCGAATATTAGAAATAATTTTCTTTTCACAATATGTAAATGATGAAAAAATACCAATGATAACTTATCTATATGTTCTAATTGGAAAACAATTTCTTTTGTTTGAATTGGATAATATAATTTTTTTACTTCATTTTAAAAAAAAAAAAAAATTTATGAAAAAAATCAAATAGCTATCTATATTAAGGTGTATCGAAAAAGGGGTCAAAAACCAAAAAATGAGATTTTCGATTGGCCTTAGTGATTTTTCATGGCCAAATAAAAAAAATTGGCATTTTTACTTTTTTTAAAAAAAATTAAACCGGGTTGAAATTTTAACCCTCTCACCCTCATGCAATAACAAAAATAAAAATTAAAATTTTAAAAATCTAATGATGCAAAAAGTTTATTTTACAAAACTTATCTATGCAAAGTTTCACTCATTTTTGAAAAAAATTAAAAATGTAAAAAATATTGCCCATAAACCACGAAAAACGACGAAAATGAAAAAAATCACGAAAAAATAAAAGGTTGATTGCGATATTTTCTACGTTTTTAAATTTTTTCAAAAATGAATGAAACTTTAACCCTCAATTTTTCAGATATATTAAGCGTCTTCGAGCATTGATTTAGAGTTACTTTCGAGTTACTTTTGGGTTAAAATATTTCGAACATATCGCGAACACGTTTAAACATAATTGAGTTAATATATAGGGTAACTTAACTGTCAAAACTTAACTGCAATCAATGGTGATTATTTTCAATTATTGGAAATTTTTTTATATTATTTTTTAATGAACAAATAACTAATGGTTTGTATTTTTTTATTTTATTAAATTAAAATGTAAAGTAATAAGTAACAATTGAAGTTTTTATAATAAAAATTTATTGCGTGAACAAAAAATATAAATTATATTAAATTATATTATATAAATTTTTTGCGAGGTTATGTTATTCCTTAATATAATTTTTTTATAATAATATAATAGATTTATTTCTTGTAACAAATATATTTTTCTTCATTTCAGTCTTCAGATATGGAATGTTCAATAATAGATTTCCCTCAATTCGTAGAAGATATGGTGGTTTTAAATGATTTTGATACCGATGAAGAATCGGAAGCACAGTCCAATTTTAATTTTGTCAATCAATAATCGACAGATGAGGTGCAATTTTTTGATGGAATAATTCAATATGAATAAGATGAGGAATTCTTACATGATACTGCTGAAGATGAATCAGGCTTGGTATTACAAAAAAACAACCAAAAAAATAAGAAAATTTTGGAGTGATAAAGAAATACAAGCTTTGTTGGGAGGTTACCTAAAAAACAAAACATTTATTTTGGATCGAAAAGAGCTTTGGAAAAACATAGAGAAACATATGCATGCGTGTAACATCAAACATTTTTCGCAATTAACTATGGAAATAAAATTCAAAAACTTGCTTAAGACATTTAAAAAAGCGAAGATGTCATCTAACAAAAGCGGCCGAGCAGCTCTGAAATTCAAATATTTAAAGGAAATGGAGGAAATCTTCGAGAAACGAAAAATTATTAATAACAGTGTTGTTATAAATG
>JAABKK020057356.1:0-10840 GCA_011634745.2 Catotricha subobsoleta
TACTTTTAGCATCTCGGATGGCCTCACATCCGAAAATATTTTTTCGAAATTTCGGATATCCGACTGATCTCTGATCGACACTGTAAGTATATACTGATGATTACAAAAGTATGAAATACAAAGTAAAAAACAGAGTAGTACGTTTAATATAAAAAAAAAAGTCAAATTTCTATTTCAGGGCCTGTTTTAAGGAAAATGTGAAGTTACCTATCTTTATGTATTTTATTGTTACAAAGTATATTATTTGTACTGCTTTTCAAATATATATCGAACTTATAAAATAAAAAACTACGTTTGTTCTTTGGAGTTTGGTTTTCAATTTCGATTGGATTATCAAACTTTCGTTTACAAATATTTGATACATGAGGGGAAACTCTTTGAAAATGTGGCTGTTCCTTAGCCTTATTGGTATCAATTAAAGTGGTGTCGATTAAAGACCAATATTGTGACGAAAGGTCAATGTTTTATTTATATTTTTTATATTATATGAATATATAGTATTTGTTGAGCATGCATGATGTATAAAAAAACGTGTGCATTTATCTGTGAGATATGGGCTGTCTGCTGAATTTTATTCAGCGCTCAACAATTGTGGTGAAAAATGCGGGCATTTATTTATTGAACTTTGTCATTAAAAATATAAAATTCCCAACTACCCAAATTGCGATTTGGAGCTGCCCAAACCTTTTTTGGAGTTACCCAAAACTGGCCTAGTTACCCATTAAAACAGGCCCTGTTCTATTCAATAACATAAATAAATAACATAACATAACATAAGCGTCTATGGCCGTAGGTATTAATTCTACGTTAAAAGTCCAATTCAAAAGTTATATGAGCGGGGACAATTTTCATGTCACCAGCCTCTCCTAGAAAAAAAATAGTTTTTTCTCAATATTTTTCATAGGGAAATTGATAAATTAGCAGAAAAAACTGAAATTAGGGCTTATTTAGCTTATTCATAGAAATATATCGATGTTAATAGGGCGCTGATTTTCCTGTAAGCGATTTACGACCTATGTGCACTATACAATAAGGATCAAAATGCAGATAGACGCTATTGACATTAAGCCGTCGATATGAAATTATTTAGACAGAATAAGTTTATAAAAAAAATTTGGAAGGGGCCGAAGTACAAAAAAAATTACCTACTCCAGCCCCACCCAGTGAAAAACCAACTTTCAGAATAAATTCGAGGAATATGCGAAATCTTTAGAATATATATGACATTTATTATTTTTTTCATCTGATTATCATTACTCTAATTGCTTTTTTCTGGTCATTGGGGGCAGACTTGAAAATATCTCAGATAAGATAATACTATCTCAAAAAGTATCTCAGATACATTTGAGACACTTTATATCTTATCTTATAAATATGAGATAAGCGATATTTATTTTTATATCTTATCTGAGATACTTTTGAAGATAGTTTTTAAACATTTTTATGAATGAATTATACTTTTTTTGGCAATGGATAAGACTGAAATAGGTTACTGATCGTAGAAAAAGTAAAATATAATAAAACAATTAGGGATCGTTTCCATTAACTTTTATTGAAAATATTAATTATAAAAAATATTCTTATTTAAAAAAAATTACTTCAAAGAACGTTGTTTGCTTTTTCCAAATATAGGATATGGTGTGAATGCTGGACGAGCATATGATCTTTGTGTCATCATAGCTGGCTGTTGATGAAGATTTTCTCGCAATGGTGGCGCTCTTAATTGTTGATAATGTTTTTTTGCTTTTAATTTGAAATTTGTGCCCTGGATTTTAGAAAAATTTCCAAAACTTGGTAGAGGTAGAAGCAGTTCTGTGGTTCTCGATGCGGCTTCTTGATTTCGATTATTTTGTAAATGGTGATCCGGAAACTGTTTCTGCACATAGAACTCTGTTGTGTAATATTCCTTTTTTGATAATTTGATATCTTCAACTCTACCCAAACTTTCCTCGTTTTCTTGTTGCGGAGAAGATACAATTTTAGGTGGATTATCACATGGTGGTTGCACTTGCACTGGGTATCTATTCTCCGCATCACATAAATCGAAATATTCCAATTCTAAGTTGAGATTTTCTAATTTAGTTTCGATCTGCTTTCGTTTAATTTTCAACATTTCGATTTCTTGTGCTAAATTTTGATTTGATTCCATTTTAAATACTTCAACACAAATTCACTCAGAAAAAATTTAATAGATTTGCTTGTTTTTATTTATTTTCAGACACGTTCTATCTAACGGATGAATGCACACTAATAATTATTCTCGAAATCGTGCTGTTATTCACAATATGAACCTCCAATTTCTTCTTAAACAAATTCAGGTATTTGTTCACCCAAAATAAACTTGCATATAGGTACCTGAATTCATACCTGTAATAGGGCTAAAATTACCTGTTAGTTTTTGAAATAAGTAATCATTTTCTTTAAACGCTATTCCCCATTTTTATACCAAAATACGTGATACTATTAAAAACAAGCTTGCAAATATTATAGAATTACAAAATATGTACTGTCAATAAAAATTATTCCGAAGAAAAAAAAGGAATCAGTAATTATAAAAGGAAAATAGTGGAAATGGTATGTTGATATCATTTATTGACGTCGTCGTCCATAGAGCTTGATTATTCAATATTAAATAATTAAAAATGGTAATTTAAAAAAATAATATATTTTTTGTCAATAGTAAATGTAAAAAATGAATATGACAATTTATTTAAATCGTGACGTATTAGTCACGAATTAAATCAACTTGAACTAAAGCTAAATTCACATGGCCAAATAATCACTGAAGAAACCTCACTGCAGAAACATGCTTTCTTGCTCGCGCGTATATCTTTTCTTTTTATTTTACGTGAATGTATTACTTGCTTTTACACAATTAGCAATGCATACAACAAAAATGAACTGTCAAAAGCGAAAGAAACCTCGAAGCTGCATAAAATATTATGAGTTTTTTGAGGGGAAATGTGAAACTTCGACAATTTTTTTTACAATAATTGCCATTTCATGTACGATATAAGAAAAGTAATGCGTATGAGTGGGACAGTATGTTTCTGCTATTTACCTAATCAATGGTTTTAATTTTTGACCTGATCTTAATGTTGATAAAAAAAAAAAAGTGGGTATAGTTAAAGAAAAAAATTAATAAAATTGCCTGCACTTCATGCAAGGGAATTATTTTTATTTATTTTTGAAAATTCATAAATTGTTTAATAAATTTAATTATTATATTTTGGTAACACTTTATTTAAATATATTTTTAACATAATTTTTCGACTTTTTTTTTTATTTTATTGAATTATAATTCATTTTTTGTATATATAATATATATTAGTAGGTATACAAATACAATATATTTTATTAGCTATTAAATAATATTTTTTTTGTTTTTTTGTTATTTGGTAGATAATGTTTTATTCAGACCAAATAATTTTGTTTCTTTTAAATTTAATATTTATGCGAAATTTTTTAGAAAAATGATGCATTGTTAATCCAGCCATTTCAACAATACATTATTTTTGTACATTTCATTGAATAAATTAGATTATTTAATATTAGTTACGAGAAATAGATTGAGATTCACAAACATTTTTATATATTAATTGAGTTTTTGAATTAAAGAATAAATATTTTTAGCAAAAGTGTAATTGATCTAGTAAATAAATAGAAATTATAAATTATTCTGTCTATACTTTGAAACAGAAATAGTTTTTTTTTTGTGAATAATCATAATAGTCAAATAATAAATTAAAGTTTTCACAATATATAATATTTAAAATAATTATTATCCATTAAACTGTATTTAAATGCAATAAAATGATTCAAAAGTTTTAGGAAAGATTAATTCATTATTTTTCATCTAAAAGATATTTTGTCGATAAATCATTTTCCATGGGTTGTTCCTGTTGCTTCTGAATGAAATCATCAATAATTTCATTATCAAATATAGATTGATCATTAGCTTGTTGCTGCAAAGCCGCATTCTTTAAAAACATTTCAACCGGCAATGGTATATTATTAATTGGGTGCAATTTATTTTTCTTTCCAAGTCGAATGAAACCATTATCTGGTCGACTACGACCAAAGCGAATATAATTTTCAGATCGAGGAACTTTATCAACACGACTTAATGTATTCCGTTCAACGTCATTCGTATTAAATGCACTATTTTGTTGACTGCGACCAAATCTAATAAATTTATCACCACGTCGACCAAAACGCATGCCATCATCAGCATTAGTGGCACTACCACTAGCTGAATTAATATCATCGCCATTGTTATTATTGGTACGTCCAAAACGTAAAAATCCTTTATCATTTCGACCGACTGTACCACTACCATTTCGACCAAATCGAATAAAACCTTTATCCGATTTTCCTAAACGTAAAAATGAATTTCGATCACGGCCCAAACGTATTAAATTTTGTGTATTTCGTTTGGATGCCATTTTTATAGAATCAATATCATCTGTACGATCCAATTCCATGGATGGTGACCACAAATAATCAACATTAATTCGAGTTATTGTTGGACTAAGTTCTTCGTTTTGTGAGCGAATGTCAGCATCTCCAAATGATGAGCCTAATGATGTTGCGACGGAATTTTCAATAGGAATAATATTGCTATTATTTATGGGATCAGTTGAAATTATTGTTGTTAAACTACTTTTTAGAGTGCACAATAGTATTACAGTGAAAACTAGTAATTGTATGGCCATAATGCAGCTGCAATACGTTCAATTCAATATACAATGAAAAATCTGGAAAAAAAGAAGAATACTTTGATTATTTTAAAGCCTATTATTATTTATATTTTATATGAATTTCTTATTTAGAATATTTATAAATTTGTAAAATGTTGAAGATTTTAGAATAAATAATCCCATAATAATATTATAAAAAATAATAATAAAATAATATATGCATAAAAAAGCGTGTAGAAAGTGTATATCTACAAGCCATTAAAATGTTTGAAGTACAGAAAGCATTATTAAAATAAATACTATATTGCTTATATTTAATCGTAAATTAATATCAATATGTAAATTAAATCATAGTAATCCGTCCCATTAATCCAACAATAAATAATATTCATATACAAGCTTTCCTTTTACTCTCTACTACTTGTTATAAACCAATTAATACGTTAAAATGGTGAATTCAATATTACTATTTTAATTAGTAAACCGTTTGTTTTTTGTTTATTACAGTCTTAACTTTTCTGGAATGTCTAAACAATAGAAACTCATGAAAATAATGTACAACAAAAATCAAATAATATCATCAAAAGAATTTCGATAATCACAAAGAGAAAATGACGAGACAAATTTGTTTGCTGCAATTTAAAATTAAGATATACTCTTACACATCGGTCGATAAAAAAAAACTTTAAAGTTTAAAACTTTTTGGGTGAATAATTTTCTAAAATTTCTCTCTTACCATACTTCCGGCCACTAATACTAATCCCGCTGGCTACTAAATATTACCTACGACAATTTCAGTTGTACTTACTTTCTATTGGGAAGTTTTTGATTTCATTGTCGGTCTTTTAGACAGTTTATTTTTTGGGGAGGTTTATATTTAGCAATCACATGCTATATGGTTTGAGTTAATCTTAAAATTGGTATTTTTTGTTGTTTCTTATACTTACATTTTTTTTTCTTAGAAATAATCTTGCGTCATTCGAAGTGAAGTTAATATTATTTCATTGGAAATGATTATTTAAATCGATGCGAAATTATATGTTTTTTCCATTGATTGTCATTCATAATATTTATGATTATGAATGTATTTAATTTTATGGAACTAATTCTACAAAGAGATATTAATTAAATTTCATTAGAGAGTTTCACTATGTTACCAATATTAGTAAAATTATTGAATTTATCTAAATTAATAACGAATTTTATATCATATTCAGAAATTTTTCATAAACATCATTTTTTTTTTTTTGGTTATACATATTGTAACTAATTTAGATAGACATTTCATCATTTTATATATTATTATAATATTGTAAAATGAAATGAGCGTAGTAATTTTGTTTTAAAGTGAACAAATCTAAGAAAATCTCCGCGGTTCCGAGGCGAGTTCTTTTAAAATATTCATTATAACAATGTAATAAGATTTATTTTTCTTTTCATTTTTTATATTTAAATGTGCATTTTCATTTTTTTGACCTCGATTTTTTTTTTATCATTCTTACTGCATTCTATATATTCAATGAATATTACTCATATGCAGACTTCATAAAACTTTCGTGCTCCGTATAATAAAAAAAATTCAATAAAAAAAAGTCAAACAATAGGCTACTTATCGTATGTACGAGGATTAACTTTTGACATCAGCGTTCAACAAGTACCCATTCAATGGGTAACAGCTTTCTTATGCTCGTATAATATATATATTGAAAATATTACTCATGTTATTTACTATTATTATAAAATACTAATAAAATATTATAAGTTGATATAGATTTACTAAGAATTATCCATAATATGTTATAATATTTGACTATTTCTATGCAATATTATTACATATACGAGTATACCTCTGTATCAAACTGAATACCTAATATTGTATGTGGTTCAGTTATAGGATGTTAGAATATAAGCATTTTTCCGGATTTTATTTGTTCCATATCTTGGAAATATTAATTATATATCAATTTTGAGTTGATCTATTTACCTCCCCTCTTCCCATGTACACTCTCTATTACATCTTATTGGAATGGCCCATAATATGGAGCAAAAGTAGATATTTAATAATCTATTATTTTAAATGTAAATCGTATTATTATTTATGCTTTGAGTTTAATGATTAAGAAATAGCTAACTCATAGCTCAAAATTCTAGTCTAGTCACAATTATTTATGTTTAACGTAAATATTTAAATATAAAATTGAAAATTTATTTATTTTTTTTCTAAATTATATGACAATACATTTTTCTTATACCAATAAACAAAAT
Source organism: Catotricha subobsoleta (assembly GCA_011634745.2). NCBI lineage: Eukaryota > Metazoa > Arthropoda > Insecta > Diptera > Cecidomyiidae > Catotricha > Catotricha subobsoleta. Next base: position 6,966 of record JAABKK020057356.1, read on the forward strand.
GTTTCCATGCTAAACATTCAAATGTAAATAAATCTGATTTATAATTAATTATTTATTTGGAATTCTATCTAACTGTTTCCTCAAATATAAGTATAGGATGTATAATAAAACAGAACACATGACGGATGTCTTTTTTTTTTTATTTTATTTTTACTAAAATTTATGCTTTCTTTTAAATTTATTTCTTAAATTGCTTGCGAGAATAAATAACATGTAAAGGTGGAACATTTCATATCTTAAAATTTCCAATGGTTTTTAATTTAAACCTTAAGGACCTGATTACATTCATTAAGACTATATACACGAAAAAGAAAATAATATTTTATTAATTTGGTATTATGGCCAGATATATAATAAAAACTTTTAAAACCAAATCATTCTTAATAAATGGATTTAAAATTAAATTCAAACTTTTCTTATAAATATAACTGCAAATTCATATTGTTCACATAAATACGTATTTTCTATAAAATTCATAATCCACTTTATTAAATAATTTAATCGGGATTAACAAGGTTAAAGTTACGTTGGTACATGATTTCTCTCGTACCATTAAAAAAAGCACCTGAATAGCATAAAATATACAAAAAAAAAAAAAATGAAAAGAAAAGAAAATATTATTGCCTTGATAAATAAATAATATTATGTATAAAAAAAAATAAAAACAATATTGTATAATAAATTTGCCTGTTTAATAAAAAATGTGTCCAAAACATTTGTTTTCTTGAATTTGATTCTCGTTCTCATTATAAACAGCACAACATAGTTATTAAAAACTTGGTCTATTGCTTTTTTTTTACCTTGACTACATTATACAATATGTCTATTTATATAGGTGCCATCCTACGTATGTAGCTTTGGGGGTATGAATGTTTTATGAATATGAGCACGTAATGCATATAAAATAAACATACGTTTATATTTTCTACTTCATTGGTATGAAAATAATACATTTTAAAATTAATGTAAAAAAGAACAAGTGAAAGTACAATATTTTTATTTAAAAGCTATTTATTTGTTATTGTAAAAGTAAAGGAAAAATATATATATATGAAAGATTTAAATGTTATTCCTTCTGAAGTTCTGTTGCGGTTTTAACAAAAAAGCAAAATAAAAATTGCGGTTAAATTTTAATTATAAGAAGAGTAATTTAACATTCAACTGAGAGAGGGAAAATAAGAAAAATCTTTTTTAGATTCAAGTTCTCTTTGATTTATACTTATATAGGTAAGCAATTTTTTTTTTTTTTTTTTAAATACAGTTATTCCGAGTATTACATTAATATCAGATGTATGAATATTCAGACCAAATCCATCTAAATGAAATTGGTTTCAATAAAGGTTCTGTTGGCGTGCAACTTCTACACAAAATCGGTTTTGAAATAGAAATGTTTTTATTAAATGTTGTTCAAATAACTTGTTGAGATTTTATAATACGTTTGAATTGCGGAACTGAATAAAATATTCTTTTCATTATTACATTGCTTAACTCATTTTAAAAAAAAAATAATCTAACATTGGTTTTGAATTTTTTTTTTTATCAAAATTGAAGTTGTGGTTCAAAAGCATTTTCGAATTAATTCACATCTCCAGGATCCCAACGGTCAACTGGTTCGTTAGGCCTTACGGCTTCAGTCGTTTGACTTTTAAATTTTGCCAATAGACTTACTTGGTAGTAAGATTGTGGTTCCGGATGCGTTTTCCCGCAGACTCTAGAACATCGAATGCAAAAAATGTAAAAAAAACCAATAAATTTTTTCTAAATTTTATCCTTTTACATCTACCCATAACTTTACGTAATGATCGTTTTGAATCTAGATTCTACATTCTACTTTACTGGGATTCTGGAAACCAGATCTCTCGGAATTATTCACTTTTAACTGAATACACATTTATTACTTATTTTTCAACTTATTATCTAGAAATTTCAAATTCAATTCATTTTCCAATATATATTTCCAATTTTATTTAATTACTAAATATTACAAAAATATGAGCAATAATTGCGTCATTTCATTTTATGAACAATTCACATTTCTTTTTTCTTGTAAATAACAAATATATACATGTAGTTGTAATATTTTTGAAAATTAACATCTATCATATTTCAATTTCATTAATATAGCATGTGGTCGTTACTTTTTTTTGTTGAATCGTATCGTAATGCTACTAAATAGTAGATACCTATATTTTATGAAATACTACAATTTGGTGTATAAGAGTTTTTAAAGTAATTTTAATTCAATTATTAACGGTTTTGAAAAGTTGCAATGATTTCGTTACACAGTGCCGGCGTAAGGCATAGGCCACGCAGGCTACAGCCTAAAACAACAAATTTAAGGAGCAAAATTTTGATGATGAGAGTGAAAAAAGGCTTTATATACAAGCTGCTAAGGAAAGCGAAGATTGAAATATGTTAAACTACGGGTAAGGTGCGCGAAAATTTAATTTTTCAACTAGGGTTAAGGGGCGCAAAAATAGGAATAAGGGGCACGATTTTGTTAAGCAAATATGATAAGGGCGAAAAAATATTTCAAATATGCCTAGAGCGCCATCAAACCTTACACCGGCAGTGTCGTTATATCTCTGCAACTTTTTAATAAAACGTTTCCGACTCACATCCATAATGAGCAACAGATATCGCGTATTCACTAAATAATATGACCAACTCATGTTCAGAGTTGTCCAACTAATTTTCCAATTTTATTTTTATAAGTTTTTTTATTTAAGTTGAGGCTATAATAATAATAAATATATATATAATTGCTTAAAATCTTTTATTTACCAAGAATCTATTACTTTACCTAAAATTTCAGGAAAAAATTGTAATTAAATATTAATCATCATGTCTGATATGAAATTTACCCAAAACTCTAATATTGTAAATAAGATATTTTGAGAAAACATCTGAACATACAATTTTGAAAATGTAACCTTATTCAGTTAAACGTGCATACGAATACATGATAAGGCTTAACCGCATTCAAAAATAAAATTAAAAAAAATCTTTTCCCAACCTATACGAAAAAAATTATCACATAATAATTTTATTTGTGCTATATTCTATTTTTAAGTAATCAAAGGTTTTAACTTAAAATACATTTCAACAATCATTGCTTGTACAATGTACAATACTAAAAAAACTAATATATATTTATAAATTCTCATAAGAAAAGTAAATAATTCATAAAATATAAAAAATAGTGATATTTTTATTCTAATAAATTCATATTTTCTAGATGTCTAAATACTTAGACTTACACAAAAAAAATTAATGAAAACGTTATAAAATATTGTGGGGGCGTTCTTTTAGCGTGTAAAATTATCGTCTATCTAGAAAGGTTAATTGTAATGTGAAACATACAAAGTGTTTATTTAGAAAATACAAAGTTAGAGTGTTAAAATACATATCATAAGTAAAAAGATGATAAAGCTAAAATTTACATCTTCTAGCATTTACAATACTTACTGTTAAAAAAAGATAAATTCAATTTTTTTTTTCTTTTTTTGAACAACATATTTATGCTTTCTTTTTTCTTTCTTTTACGTACTTGTATTTATAAATATCATTAATTACCATGATATTTAATAATTATGGTTAGATTTCCCATAGATTGTGTTACTAGCACACTGCTGTAAAATGTTGGAACCTATGACGTTGGAACATAAGAATTTCGTATAAATAAAAAAAATAAGAAGCAAAATATCCAAAATATTAAAACCCACTACAAAAGAACAACATGCCGGATGGTTGAATCAATGCAACCGTAGGTTATGAAAAGAAAATGTCGGGCACGTGATACATATACAGTGAAACCTCTCTAATTGGGCCCTCTCTAAGTGAGTAACCTTTCTTATGTGAGCACTATTACTGCG